>WAAG01036199.1:1439-20067 GCA_013390105.1 Tichodroma muraria | reverse complement strand
TGGCACCAACATGTTTTTGATTTCTGCTATGGTTAAAATGGTTTTTTTATATCTGAATGTCTTTCTTAATTTTGTTGGGGTTTTGGTGTTTGTTTTTTTTATTTTGCTGAATTCAGAAGCGCTTCCTTTTATTTCAAAGTATTTCTATGTTTGTAGTAAATTAAACATTAATCTTTCTCTGCAAATGTCAAGTGATATTTAAATGTTTTTCTGGCAGATAAATGATTATTAATATTAATGCAATAAAATCACAGCTCTTTGTCCTTTCTTTGGTATTTAAGGAAAAATTAAGAATGTCAAAACAGTTCTGCAAAAAGAGAATTCATTGGTCTACCATCCACTCTTCATTAGCCTGAGAGGTAAAAAATTACTGATCTTGTGAGACAATGTGTTTATAGAATCAGAAAGGGTTGAAAATGAATTACTCTATCAGTGGTAGAGTGTGTATCACTTCAATGTGAAAATGCCTTGTTAAAGTTCATTTTAATTTAAAGCCCCCTTTTGTCATTCGAAAAGCTTTAGCACAACGAAAGAATCTTTGTCACTTTCATAATTAGCCCCTCTCGCACTAAATGAGAATAAAGTCTGATCAGAAGTCCATACAAGCAAGGTCATAAATCAAAGAGAAAAGCTCCACAACTGTCCATAAGATGTCCAAAGGCACACACAGCTTGGAATTAAAGCACTGCAGTCAGGATCCACTCCCAGAAACACAGCACAAAAAAAGCCCCAATAATATCTGTTTGACAGGCTAAATTTATCTCCATATTCTGTAGCCCTATAAACACATTTTGCTGTTTAGATACAAAAGCAATTTCAGCACCAAGGACAATCCAGGAAAGCAAACAGCTGTTAAAGTGCTACTATCACCGTTTGCCAAGCAAAGTCAAATTAATTTAACTTAATGCTTTCACTTCAAACTGTGGCAGTAAAACAAAAAAAATAAAAAAAATCCATATATGATAATTGTCATAAAACAGGAAAAAAGTTCTATTAACAGAAAAAACTCCTTAGGAAATCGAGTTTGATTTTATACACAGAAGTGCGTATGCAGCCCAGCTCAAATGTAAACTGGATTTTATTCAACTTATTTTCATTTTCAGATGAAAGTAAAAGGACATTTTGAAAGATATAATAGAATTCTCATCCTTGGACAGTTATGGAGAGAGTGACAGCACATCACTCTCTCTACTCAGGGATCATCAGAACACCAACAGATATCCAAGCCATCAACATATTATTTTACTCCCCATGTTAACACAAAATGAGGATTTCATCAGAAAATGATGCCTAAAACATGGGGAGAGAGAAGGGCAAGGAGAGGGCAAGGTAGGAAGTTGAAGGGAAGACTGCCATAAAGTGGCAGCCAGCAATGAAAATTTGTATTCTACAATAGATACACCTTTTACAATTCCATGTATTATGTTAACATTAAATGCTAATCTTAAATTTTAATCAGATGAGAGTACTTTTAAAGTAGCTACATCCATACAAACAGGAACTTCTATGAAGACTCACATTCACATCTATAAAGTATACATATATATGTAGACATTTGTATTTGTATATCTCTACCTTCAAATATATTGCTATGTCCATTAAAATTGTGCAACTTTCCTTTATGAGATTTTGGGGTTTAACAATATTTTCTCTGCAGAACCAAGCTATTAACATCCTGTCTCTAACCATGCAAATACCAAACTACTTTCAAAGGAATGGCTTGTTTGGAGGGCATGGCTGCTTGCATATCTGTCACATGTTCCCAAAATTTCACATTACAATAATTATATAATGATCACAAGTAATTCAATTCCACATATTTGGAGACACGTGGAATTGATCTGCTAAGCAACAGACTGAAGAGATCAGTGTGGCAAAAAGAGGGCACTGCCTTTCTCCACCCTCCTACAATCTCACACCTCAGTTCGGTAACACTGAGCTTCTCACGTTGGTTCAGGGAGTGAGCACCCGAGTTTCCTCCTGGACACAGCCCCCCGTGCTTGAGGCAAAAAAGAAATGTAATTTCCCTCATCTCTTAGACATACAGGTATCTAAAAAGTGCAATTTTCAAACTCCCATACACGCAAAGCAAGCCTGGGAACTGTGATGAGGGTGTGCAGGTGATTAGAGAAAGAAAATGGATTTAAGATGGATGGGATGAGAATCTGAGTCAGACATATTATTGAAACTGAACTGCCTAGATCTTTTTCTTATAAGTGAGTATTCCAAAAAGCCAATAAAGCTTTTAAACAAAAAGCAGGGGGTTTTACTATATAATAAATTAGATTAATTGGCTTTTAAATACAGAAAACTCAAAATGACAAAGTATGAAGGAACAAAACTCAAAACAGAACTCCTTTGCCCACTATGCTCCTGCCATCACTTTTCACTTTTATCTGAATCTATAAAAATGTGGAGGAAACTATGATTTTTAAAGCCAATCACATCACATACTCACTTTTTCTGCTCTTCTTATAATTCTTTGATATCCAGAAGTTTCTAGCCTACTAGACGCCCACTTAAGCTTGATTTAGGATTCAAATTAAGTGGATTAAAATTAAATTTTCTTTTATTTGACTGTATCTCCAATTTTTTTTTCTCACTGGGTTTGTGTTTGGAAGGAACATATTTTTCCAAAAAGAAAAAAAAAATCTAAAAAAGGAAATATGTAGATTTTCAAAACAGACAAAATTTTCTTATAAATTATTTTATGAACCCAGAAAACAAATCAGTATTTCTAAAGCAATTAGTACTTAAATAACCTTACAGTGATTGTTGAGCTGTATTATTGTGTCTCATGGGCATGAAGTGACCTTGATCAATTATACAGATTCAATGTTGCTTTTGACTCTTCAAGGGCAGAGACATACACACACTTTGCAGTACTATTTCTATTCAAAATCAGGCTGAATTTCTAAAGAGAGGTGCCAATTTATCTCTACATAAGAATTTAAAGAAATATCAAAACTTTTCAGTTAAAAATAACAAAACATGCTACTTTTCTTACATATTATATTTCCAATAATGTACCCTGACAATATAAGAAGCTGCTGATATAATATGAGCTCTTTAAAACATAATACATGCTAACTATGAGATAAAGAGGCTAAATAAAATTACTTCTTTAAATATACCCATGGTTAATTCCAATTTTCAGTTTGAATCTGTATGTATGTGCTTTACAACACATTCATTCATTATGACATACAAAAATCTCTTTGTTATTAAATGCATTGGAAAGTTTTAATACATTATGAAACACTGGATAAGGACTTACATAACAAAACAACTATCACCTTAAGAAGCAAGTAATTATTTATGGTTCCTAATTTTAATAATATTCTAGTATTTTAACCTCAATAACCTATATTTCTTTAGTTTATTTACTTGGAAGTAAAAAATCAGATATTTAATGTGTTAGTAAAAAAAATTTTTACATGTTGCTACTCATAGTGAAAAACTTTCAAATAAAGAAGTTAACAAATGTCACTAGCTTCAACCAAATAGTCATGCTTTTTCAAAACCAGTCTTCAAAACAAGAAACTTTTATAAAGTCTGTCTATTCATTTTCATATTTTTACCATACTGACAGGAAAACATTATCTATGTGACTGAAAGATGACTTTCTGTCACACTGTTGATGTGAAAGGCAGTCAGCAACAGAAAGACCTTTGGCTTTAGAACATCCCAGACTCAAGAAACATGGCAGTCCCACTGTCCCCTCTAAAGATGGAAATAGTTTATACTTTGGGAATTATAATTAGAACTTAAAAGACTCCCAATTCTGAACAGGTGGGCAGCTTCTTACAATTACTAGGATGGCAGGGGTCTTGTAAATATCAATTTATAAACTCTTTTGCAAATAAGTATATAAGTAGGGGATATCAGGAAACCTAAAGGACTAGCAGCTATATTTTCATTTTTAAAAAAAAAAACTAAGTTTTTGTTGTCAGCAAAGTGATTTTTTTAAGCTCATATAAAACTTCACCTGCAAAAATCAGTTCTATACACGCTAAAGGATTTGGCCTCAGTGTACAGAACCAGGGATTGCAGAGTCCCATGGATACTTCTGTCTCTTTTTTCCCCTTTCTCTCCTTATTTTTGCATTTGCTGCTGCATTTTGCTGCTCATCAAGGCCTAGAACACCCTGGAATGGAACCCACACCCCCAGACCTCACCCTGAGCACAATGCACTGCCAGGGTGTGCTCCGAGGTGGCCCCACCCGTGTGTGTCACACCACGGGGCAGCAACACTGCCCACTGCTCTCACACCCAACTGAGCCTCCACATTCCTCTGAAAGGCATTTGACACCACACCAGGACATTCCTCCAATACCATCCAGCAAACAATAACAATAATCATGGAGGAAGGATTGGCTAGCAATTTTTAGAGGGTGAGAAAATTTTATAGGACTAGAGAGGTTAATTAAGAATACTACTAATAAAGAAGTTTATTTTTGGTTAGATTTTCTCAGTGTTGAAATCTTTCTGCAAGATTGGAAATAATTCACAAACATTATATTTCCAATAACATCCACAGTAAAATGACTTTGGATTGCATATTATTTTGCCAACCCTGAATTTTCTCTGCATTTTCTAGTTCATACCCCGTGGAATTTTATTTTGTTAAAATATAGTAGCCTGTATTTGCTCTCACTATGAAGTCATGTAGATAAAAAAGACCAAATCACAATTATCAAATTACAATAATACAACTTTCTGATTTCAGCATTCTTCCTTCCTCAGAAGAATCAACAATTTAACATATGTCTTCCAGTTATTATTATCAGTTAGGAAAGCTTGTTACAGTACTGTCAAAGAACACAATATTGCTTTTCTCCTCATCTAGTTTAAATCAGCCAAAACTGAATCGGTTGCAAAAGATAATGCTTGTTCTCCTTCCTCTTTCTTTACTCAGCTAGTTCATTCTTCATTAGTCTGAGTCAGAGGAGATAACCTAACACAATTTTTCCAATAGTATTTGAGTTTCCCCGTACTGCTGAAATAATATCAGTTATTGTTACATTCTATCTGAAATAGTATCTATTATTCCTAATATCTGTTGAAGCATGGCAGACTATAAAATAGCATCCCTACAAAGGAAAGTCTGTCTTATCCACTGTGATTCAGGATAACACATTCTTGGTTCAGTTTTAAAGAGTAATCAAAGGTGTGGGCTTAAATCCAATTAGTGTGCTTCAAAGAAGATAATGTCAAAATGCTTCAAATGGTGATTTTACCGTGTAACACTGAAGTTCTGAACTTCTGGGAGCCTCCGATTTCTGGAACTATAAAATGAAAACAAAAGTACCTTGTAAAGCACACAGTGACCTCCTGCAGTAAAGGACTTAAAAGCATAAGTTATTATTAACTAGGCTAACATTCAATATAGACAATAAAATCAGAAGTCTTGGAAGCCACATATTGACATCCTAAGAAGCATCTAGATGTCATTGTGACACTGCAGATATATGGGACAGACACTTTTAATTGAACTCCTCATAATCACTGAGAATGTTCTTCTTTTCCTGCCATCTAATCAGTTCTGACTCCTCTGGCATTCACTCTCACTGACCTTCGGCCGATTGAGTGACAAAGCATTTGCCCACTTGCCACGTGACTATTCATTCATAGAAAGTTTCACAAGCTTATGGTCTGACCCAAAACCAAAAGAAAATGTAGTTATGCAGAAATTTTTACACTGATTTCTGTCCTGGACCAGGCACTGAAGATTTGGCATCCGTCAACACAGATCCCCCATGCTAGAGAAAATATTTAGAATTCACAGCTGGAGTTTTGGGCAAGAAACATTTCATGTCCAAAAGAGTGTGCAGACTGAATAAGGACAAATGATAACCAAACATCAGGACAATAGCTCTGGGTNAAGAAAAAAAATATGAAGCATTTTGGAAAGGCAGATTTACGAAAATCTTTTGAGGAGGGATACTGGTAACAGAAATCGTGAAAATGGGAAACCTTGACTAAAAAGAAATGGACAAAATGTTTACTGATGAAAATGAAATGCAAATATGAGGGAAGGAAATAAATTGAGCACTAAATCCAAAAAGATAAGGAAGAGCACACAGACAGGAATGATGAAAAACAAAACAAATGCTAATGGCAGACAGATAACATGGAGTCCTAGAGGTCACAATAGCAAGGTTTAATTTGATATAGCAGTGTACAGGCTCAAGAAGTGAGGCTCAACGTTGTCTCAACATACAAAAGAAGATACTTTAGCAATAACATTTATACAAAGGCAGAGAGGAAAGAGAAATAACAGGCAGGATAGCATAGAGATAATCGAGTAAGAGGATGAGAAGTGTCTGGGATGTGTGAGAATTGTCCTGAAGCTACTGAAACAGAAGGGCCACCAAAAATACATGCAGTAATAACCAGAAGTCAAACTCCAATTTGCCATCAGCTTTTATTTTTCAGACAAAAGCATAAATTAATTATAGCATTGCTGCCCCATTCCTTGTCTTAACTTTACTTTTAGTAAGGAGCACAGCTACAATCCATCACCCCAGCGAGCTCAGGCACAAAGTTCTGGTATTCTGACAGCAGTGGATCTGTAACAGCACAAAACTCCAGAGTGAACCCACTCTCTCAGTATTCAGCCAATCTCAAGACATTTTGGGCTGTGCTAACACTGCTAAATAATCTGATTTGGCTGTGCCTACACAAGTGGCCATCAGCCCAGTGCAGGTACATGGACAGTTTCATGCTGCATTGAAGGTGTTTCATTATACAATTTTACAGTAATATGAAATATATATGTAAAGTCTTATATAATTGGATCCTAATATAATAAAAACTGCAAGTAAGAAGAAAGACCAAAAAGGAACACAAGTGTCAAAAAAATTCTTAGTCAATCATTCAAAGAACTCACTGTGAACATAATTTCTTAAGCTGACCACCAAAATGCTAAAAGGAAAAAGAAAAAACCCTAGATGTATTATTCCTTAGCTCTCCATATTTTATATTGCATTCATGATAAAGGCTTAAAAGTTTTTCACATCAGAAATATGACATTCACTTACAATCTTAAAAAGGCTACTAAAAATGAATTATTCATAACATAGTACAGTAGCAACAATAAACATTCAAACCAATTTTTTTTTAAACAGGATAAATTACCCTTCTTATGAAAAAGCTACAGTTTCAGATGAGAGAAAGAGGTGTGATTCTACCAGAAACTGTTAGAATATAATCATAACCCTTAATCTATTATGGTAATTTACCTTCACATTATGTTATTGTAGTAGATACTGGAATTCCAGTAGCTGTCTAAAGAACACACAGTGATAATTTATGGTTTGTTCCCAGTCTGTTTTCAGAAATACAAACACTAAATCAAAATTAGCATTCTAAAGGCTGAACCTAGAAGGCAATTAGGTTACTAAATAGCATCGATAAATGCAAAATGAAGCTCTGCATGTATCCAAAATAATGTGTTTCCCACCTAATAACTTGTATCCAAATTCCTGTTAGGCTGAGCAAAAAATTCTAAAATATTTTCTCCTGAAATCAGATAGTATCCATCCAAGAATAAAAATACTTTTTGTTTATGAAACATCTCTTCTGAAGTATGTTTTCCAGCCAGTATTCTTTCAAAAGTACAGACCACTGTTTATTTCACAGCATTTTGTCTCTTCTTGCATTAGAGTGGCAGCTCAAACAAGCAAAGATCTTAATTTGGCTTGTTAACTTTGGAACAGCAGGCAGTTGAGAATTTTTAAGTGATTTAAAGAACAACAAGAACAGAATCTATCTGAAGTGTATCCTAATTTCAGGGCGAAAAAAAGAGAGAGCATTAATCTTGTAAGTGATCTCTTCGAGATTTGTGGAGATTGTCTAGTCCTAGGAGAAGGTCAGCACGAGGAGGCTGCTCTGAAACTGCATTTGCCCAGCTTCTGAAAGCCTCTGTGGATGGAGACTCCACAGCCCCTCTGGGCAGCCTGTGCTGGTGTCTTCAGCCCACTGGGGGAAAAAATCAAACATGACCAGTCAAAGGACAGGATTTACAAGGAAACGGTGAAGGAGCTGGGCCTGTCCACTGCTGGGAAGAGATGACTGAGAGGGGCCCTCATCCTTGTCTGTCAGTGTCTGCAGGGAGGGATCAGAGCAAGGACCAGGCTCTGCTTGGTGGTGCCCAGCAATGGCACAAGAGGAACAGGCAGAAACTGATGCACAGGAAATTCCACCCGGACATGAGGAAGAACTTTCCTGTGCAGTGACTGAGCACTGGAACAGGATGCCCAGACAGGGTGTGGCATCTCCCTCACTGGAAATATTCCAGAACTGTTGCACACAACTCTGTGCCATGTGCTTGAGCAGGAAGGTGGGACAAGGTGACCCACTGTGGTCCCTTCCAGCCATCCTGTGATTCTGTGAAAGGTATTCCTGTATCTGGGGCTGGGAAGGAAGTACAAGGAATATTGTTCTCTCATCTGGTGCTGCCTGAGCCCTGTCCTGAGCCAACAGCAGCACCACATGTTGTGGTCACTGAGTGACAGAGAAGCAGCAGCTCAGCACCGCTGCACCCACGGCCAGCAGCCCTCCCAGGGCAGGGGCTCACGTGAACATTTCAAATGGTTCTTCTCTGCTTTAGTCCCTTTCCTTCTGTTCACTATTCTTCATAGCATTCCTATTTGACCAAATCTAGTAGAGGCAGTACAAGGTATGAAATTTCCTCCATTTCAGTCTGAGTTTGGCTCATATGGATCTGATGCAAAGCACTCTTAACGTTTCTCAGCCATTTTGCACTCATTTCACACAGCTGAAATTCACTACAAAAGGCACTAGGCAGTCAAGAACCAGGGCTTTTGTGCTCCTGTCTTCTGCAAAACAGGGATAATATTACAGGTTAGTGAACTAACTGAACAAAATACCACTATTTAGTCAAGCAGAATATTTCAATCTTCTCCCAAGATGAAAATAAAGCCTTTCCAATACTTCTTAGCTCCCAAATATTTACTGTTCTGATGCCACTTTCTCTTTTATTCTGAGTACAGCCACTCCTTGTGATAGTCTATACAGCACCATCTGCATAAGCAGAGTAAAGAACACTTCAATTTCTTCTTAGTTCTGAAGGGCTCTGATTTCAAAAGACAGAGGTTAAGCATATAAACAGGACAGTGAAGGCAGAGTAGTACTTTCAGGAAATAGCAAGGAGAAGCATTCCTGGCAAAATAAACAACGCCAAAATTATTCCACTGGCACTGCTCTATACTGTATTTTCCCTGGGTTTGAGAACCCAGCAAGATGAAATTTGGGAAGGGTTCTTGGCAGCTCTTTTAAAAGTTCAAAATCAGATAAAAATCTAAGGTACAGTTAAGGTCTGCACTGCGCCCATCAGAAGAGATTGACCTGGACCTACCAATCACTCAAAAATAACACGATTCTCTATTTTAAGAAGCAATTATTCAAAGCAATTATTTCCTTAGTCAGTAACTGAGGCAGAGGTCACCTGTTATTCTATAGAGTAACCACAGATTTATTCAAATCCAGGGACTGTATATGAGAAGAATTTTGCATCTCCTCATTAATGACTTCCAATGGTGTTAAAAAAGTCTTTAGGTACAACACAAACTCATCTAGACACTTTTCCTTCATATTTTCAACTGTCCTAGGCTTCTATTGTGTCATGATATATACATACCTCTATACATTCATTCCTGAGTGATTAACTGATGTCACATTCATGTTCATATTAACATGTGCAGTTTGAAATAAACACAGCTGCATTTATGTCAATGATTTTATATTCAAATATATCTGATTATGCTGAAATAAACACAGCTGCATTTATGTCAATGATTTTATATTCAAATATATCTGATTATGCAGTGTAATGTAATGTTCCTTCACACTGGCAGGGACATTGCTATTCTTTCTTGTCTTTCCCTCTATCATTTTTCCAGATGGAAAATTTTGAACAGAGACAGAAAAATGGAAACTGGAAAATTTATCTCAGAACCTGATACGTAGGAAAATCCTTTTGCTTACTCTCAAAAATCACTTAGCCATCCTTATATAGTATCTTTTTTGGTGAGGGTTTTTTTTAATTCCTTCTCTGTCAGAGAAGAAGCTGTCAAAAATCCCATGAAAACTTTTAAATCTGATGGAAATGTAAGTACCAGGAATGTGCAAAATCTTAAGAATGGATCTGCATCAGGTCTGTTTTCTGGACAGCAGCATCTTCAGCCACTGTCCTTCTAAGAAAATAGTTTGAAAGGAAACAAGAACTGTAAGATTTTCCTTCCTGCTACTTGATCAAAGTACAGTTTTGCATGATGTTAATTTTGGCTTGCAATTATAACCTCTAATCTTTTTTCAGAAAATAATAGAATATTATTGAATGTACTAACAGTGATTAACCATTTAATCAGATGTATCTATCTGGTGAGATCAAGGTCCAGCTCAGTAACTGCCAGAAACGATCCCTGTAGAAGAGCATAAGACAAAAAACAATCATTTGAAGACACCTCCCAGTATAATTCCCTAATTTAAAATGCAGTTTATGAACCTTATGAGCCAGAAATGGTGTCAGTGTTTAGTAGCTCTCAACTGATTTTTCTTTCCTGGGCTTGTCAGCTGTTTTTTTTTATTGAAAGTATGACACATGTCAAGTTTTAGCATCCACAATGTTCGGCAGGAAGATGTTCCACAACTTAATTAAACATGTAAGGAACCATTCTCCTCTGTTTGCTTTCAACATATTAACTGCTAGTTTCATTTGATGGCCCTTAGTTTTTCTACAAAGAGAACAGACAGGGAAACACTAATATTTTAATATTTTAACTAGAAATCATGATTTTACAGACCTTTAATATATTACTCCTCAGTTGCCTTTTTTCCAGACTAAAGATCCATACTGTATTTAGTTGTTTCTTATGCTGAGGCTGTTGAAAATCTGCTGTGAGCTTACAATATCTGATCACAGACATTTTTGCTTTTGTTTCCAGTTGCTTATTCTAGTCCCTTTTGGGTCAGACAAAGAGCAAATCAACACATGTGCTTTAATACCAGCTGAGGAGATGCAAACACATGGGAAAAGGGAGGAAAGGATTAGTCCTGAAGAAGGTAGTGTGAGAATCAGATGGTAAACTGTGAAAATCATAATCAGCACAACTGCAATTAACATCCTAATTCTTACTTTTGTTGTTACAGTAATACTTCCTGCATTTTCTTTAGTTCCATAGGTCATCAATATATATTTCCCACGTTATGCTATCTGACTAATGCCATATGTGTCGGCTGGTATCACATTGACACCAAGCACTCTCCATTTGTAAAAATGCCTTCCATACTATATCTGTTTAGATATTTAAAAGGTTAATATTTAGTTCCATTTGCAATGCTGACCTAGCAAGAAAGAAATTAATTTGGCATTACAGCAGTAACATCAATTTCCCATGTAACTTTAGTAATGCATTTACTGGAAAGAGATTAATATCAATTCCATAAATCATTCACGTGCTTTTTCCGGAGTTTGAGACATCTGAGTAATGTCATATATGTTAACTGATAGCACTATGTGCATGCTACACCCATTAATCTATGCCTAGTGTCATCATTAAAACACACAAAAAAATTAAAATCAATCTTTTGCTCTTTTTTTCTGACTTTTAACTTGCAGCGGTCCAAAGGTATTGATACTCATAGAGTAACACTGCTCTGAACTGGGAGCAGACATGTTCAGAAATAGGAAACATTTGCTAAATTATCCCTACTGGCAGCAATAACGACTTCATGTCTTCCTGTGAAATGTGGCATAAATTACTGTCAAAAAATAAGGAAATAACTAAAATGTTTCATTAATCAGAAACACCTTGAAGCCCCAAAAGCAGGCTGAAAACAGCCATCATTACTGAAATAACACAGTGAATTTCATTCCTTTGTTTCTACTTTGCAGATGAGCATCCTTGTAGAAGTGAAAGCCAAAACAATTCCACCTGACTTAAGTGATTCTAGATACACGAGAGATTTTGATACAGGAAATTCAGAATATCAACTAGTTTTTGCTCCGAAACACAGTTCAGCCTACTACTAAAAGTGTTTGCACTGGAAGAAAGTATCCTTACACAACTTTTACACTTTCTGTTTCTACTGATGTACCATTATGACACTTGCCTGTATTGTTTTATTCCTGTTCTAGGATATCATCACAGTGCTACTGAAATCAAGGGGAAGAAGGGTTTTTCTGTTCATTTAAACATAAACACACAGAGGGTCAAACTGCTTAACAATTTTGGAAGCACATTACAATTCTATGCTAGATGGCAAAAATACAACTATTTCCTAGGTTGGATTTCAGTTTTTCTTTGAACATGATGCTTAACAGTATCATCATCTGTGTTGTCTTATTTTTCATTATTAAACTTTTCACAAACAAAAACGTCCGTTTCAGAAAATGCTTTGCAAATCAAATTTTACAATATTTTACTAATCACAACTAAGACTAATCACCCCTAATTTTAGCTGTCTAAAGTTACACGTCAAGTCTGAACAACTGGGACACAAGCACCCCCAAAGGGCAATCCATCCTATATTATCTGTGCTTTTGTTCAGAAGATATCTTTCATGGTAAAGCTCAATGGCCTATTTCACGCCTGTAAGTGGTTACAATGAGATCAGCGGAATTACAATCACTTATTGCAATTTTGAGTGTTGTGCAAAGTGTTTTATAAGTACATTATCCTATTTTTGAAATATAGAAAGATATTTAAAACCTTAACAAAAATGATACGAGGGTACTTCTCAGTCATATGAGATCTCTTAATACATTGTAAGTTTTAACTTTTTCCAATTGATTAATACCATTTGCAATCCATCAGCACTGAATTTTTTATCAGGTTTCTAATGCAAAATATTTTACAAACCTGCTGTAGGAAAAGACAAACTAATGTTTGTGAATCATTTTCATTGCAAGGTGGTGGTACAGCAGTTAACATAATTTGAGGCTTACAGTAATTGAGATTGAATCTAAAATTTTACAAAACTTTAATTACAACCTTTTGAACATAAACCACAATACAGAAATTACCCAATCATAACATTTTTTCATAAAAAAATAAGAATTCATCCAAAGGATAGAAGATTTAATGACTCTTGGCGGAGTTCCACTTTTTGGTTGAAATGAGAATAAAAGCAGACAGCAGCTTCATTTCTAATTTCAAGAAACACAGTATTTTTTAACAGTTAAACAGCATTATATTTGACTAACAAGCCAAAATATATATTTCCAAAGCCTTATTAAAAGCCCCTGTATTTAACTGTGTGAATGCTGAGATTTACGAACCTCTGTGAGCCAACACATCTCCTTCAATTCTCAAAAGTAATTACAAAACAAGCAATTTGAGCCACAAGCAGCAGAAAGTGTCGAGCTTGGGGTTTTTAACCATCCTCACAACACATCACAGTCTGCAGCCTGACTCCAGCTCCCTCCCACATTCCCTGTGACAGCCCAGGCCAGGCAGAAGGACTGGGGCGCACCCCGGAGTGCGCACAGGCCAGAGCCACCAACCAACACATCCCTGGGGATTGGCACCCCAGTGACACCAGGCTAAAGGAACGTTTGAACATGCCCAGCATTTTCCTGCAGCAAAGCCACACCTGGCAGTGTCAGCCCATGTTTTTCATCTGCCAGTTCTCTTAATGGAGAGCCCAGGGAGGCAAAGCTGGAAACAACCAGAGACCACCTCAGAATCCCTCCGTGATGGAGCCAAGAAGGCAACTTGTGGCTATGCCCAGCAAACAGCCTTTGCACAATGAGAAAAAAGGTGGGGTTTTATAAGGGCTGAGTCATTTGGTTTATGTTTTCTTTGTTCACTTTGCAAAACACATATAAAAAGCTTCTCGGTATCATGATAAATTAACTAAAAATTTGTGACCTCATGCAAAGCAAAGCTACTGCAGATCCAGAAAAACAACTGGCTTCCAGCACTGGAGGTATCATCTCCAAAAACATCTCTTACAGTTAAAATGACTAAGCAGATGAAACATCTCTTAGCCACAATACAGATTAGGCTGCTGATTTAATGGATGCCATTAGAAATCACTAGCACTAAGGCAACACAAGACAGTAGGGGCAGCTGGCTAAACTAAACTTTGAAGTCCTTTAGATAAAATGTGTGAAATACCAACTCACCTTGAGTATGAAATGCCAGATTCCCTGAAGAACATGTTCATATCAAAATCTGGGCCTTCCTCAATCAGGAAGGCCTTCCTCAATCAGGAAGGACTTCTTTGCATACCAGAAATGAATACATCCTTTTATCCAGAACACTATATTCTGCAAAATTCCCATTTTAACAGAACAGTCGGGAGGATAAGAGGTGAACATTTGTACAGTTGTGCTTTGCTGCTTTGCTATTAAACTGTGTTAATAATTTAATGCATTAATGAATATTAGGAAACAGAATTACAACTGACCAAATGTATACATTTCAGACGTGGCATTTATTTCCTTTAAATTTGTACAGTGCATGGGTTGCTGTGCTTCCATTTTCCCCTGAAACTAATTCATGTTTCTTGTGAAAACTGAACTTATCCAAAAAATATGGTGTGGTATGCAAGAATTCTGAATTTTCATCAGTTTCTTTTATGTTAATGATAAATCAATGTAAAAAGGTTTTTTTGACTGTATGTATTCTTAAATATTAATAAAGATCAGAACACTAGCTTGAACTATGGGAAACTCAAATTCCTGATATACTTGCAAGTTGATAATTCTCCCTCTTCTTTACTCCTCTGTCAGTTATTAATATGATAAAGGGCTCAGGCACCATTGTTCATTTTCAGTAATTGCATTTATTTTACAGCAATGATTTTTTTCCCTAGTAACAGATTCATTAAGGATAAGTAAAGTGCAAGCCACCAGCTGGTTTAGCTCCTTCTGAAAAGGACCTGGACAGTATAAGGGTTCACAAGTTTTATAGAAGTCAACAGGACCATGCTATTGTGAAAGAGATTGGACTGCCACATTGCAGAAGTAAATAGATTGCAAGGCATGTCATATAATAAACTCTACATAGGATTGGCACCAGCTTATCTGAGTATCATGCTCACCTTGGACCACTGCCAATCAAGAAAGGCACAAAACAGTTGGAGATAGGCCCAAGGAAATAAAGAATGAGTGAAAATTTGGAAAATGTGAGCACTAAAGAACCATTGAAAAAAATAGCAGTTATTTAACCTGAGAAGGGAAAGGCCAAGGAAAGATATGATAGCAGCTTTCCATTAAGTTAAAGAAGAAAGGAATAATCTGCTTTCTGTGCCTATAGGACTGGACAAGAATTAATGCCTTTTTGGTAAGAACATTTCTACATAGAAAGAAAATGTTTCTTATATGGAGCAAATTGCAGTGTTAGAATGGATTGCTGCTTTCTCATTGAAACTCACTGAAAGTCTCTGAAAAAGATAAACATCTTTCAGGAATGGCAAAATAGTTTATTTTCCTCTCAACAACAGAACAGACTAAAAAGAAACCCCAATACCCAATTCTATTTTTTATGATTTTTTTAAAGCACGGCACTTCAAAACAGCAAGCTGGACATTGGTCTTCAGAGTACATAAAAGCACACCTCTGTCTCAAACAAATTCATTCTTTTCAATGCTATTTAATACAATAATGATAGCAATTAGAAAAATGAAACCGCATTAAATAGAGTTTCTTACATATGTATCAATATTTTTCCTGATTTCTACAAGTTTAATATCCCTTCTCTATTATGAAATCTGTTTACTTCCATTTCTACAATATGAAAAATAGGTCTAGTAGGATACCTTCAGTTCCATCAACTAGACCTTTCAAGAAAATAGAGAACGCAGCCAAAGAAAGAAAAGCCACTTATGGAATGACATTTAACACAATTTCTGTTTGAGAATCATAGAATGGCTTGGGTTGGAACAGATCATAAATATCATTTTGTTCCAACAACCCTGAGTGGGGCAGATCCAAATTCCACTGTCCAGGTTGCTCAGAGAAACCGTCCAACCTGGCCTTGAGCACTTCCAGAGACCGGGCAGCCACAGCTTCTCTGGGCAACCCGTGCCTCACCAGCCTCACAGTAAACAATTTCTTCCTCCTAGCCAACCTAAGTCTCCCCTCTCTCAGTTTAAACCCCTTTCTCCCTGCCCTGACCCCACAGGCCTTGGGAAAAAGTCTTTGTCCACCTTCTTTACAGGCCCCTTTTACATACTGAGAGGCCACAGAAGGCCTCCTCAGAGCCTTCTCTTCTCCAGGCCGGACAAGTTCAGTATTCCCAGCCTGTCTCCATAGGAAAGGTGCCCGAGCCCCCAGAGCATCTTCATGGCTTTCTCTGGGCCCCTGCAGCAGGTCCATGTGTTTCTTGTACTGGGGACCCCAGAGCTGGGGGTAGTACTGCAGGTGTGGTCAGTTTTACCACCTGTTCTTTAAAAAAGGCAATTTCAATAGGATACTATAATTTAAGTGGTACTCAAAGAGCATCAAAACAATCTTATAAATGTTGTCTCCTACTGTCTGGACAATAGGATGGGATAGATTTCAACATTTATAACAATTTCATAAGTTATCCAATATCAGTTAATTTGCTTTGACCAGTAAAGGTACTCTAAGCAATTACTTGGCTGACATAGAACAAAAGATGAAGTGAATTTACATATGAAGTGTACACAATATTACTCTCATTCTTGCTAATACATTGTCATCATGAGAAAGTAAATGAAGGTATTCATTTCATTCATATTTGTGTTTTGGAAGTGTCTGAATATGCAAAGCAATATCACAGCCTCATCGTGCTACAATGTAAATAAACACAGTGTTTCAAATAGCACCTGCTTCTATCACACTCTATTATTACCAAAGTATGTAAAGAATGAACATTACCTTTGAACTGAATAAATGTTTTAATTTAAAAATATAATTAATTCCATTGTTCAAAAATTGGAATTAAACCATCACACAATTACTCACTTCACAAATAATTTGATGACTGCTTCTGATCTTCCTCATTGCAGAGTTTAACACTATAAAGTAAATTTCTCAGCTTGACCATGATTAATTTTGTAAGCCACTTTCTGATACAAAAATGCAAAAAACCCACATAACTATTATGAAATAGCACCCAAAGTATTTTTAAAAATACAGAAGTATTGTCTGAACCTTCAGAGACACACCTTAAAAAAAAAGTTACTCTTTATTATTCACTGCATCATTTACATTTTCTATATAATGTAATCACAGGATTTAAATAACTCAATATTTATCCAGGAACTGGCAGCCAGTATTCTGCCCTGAGGGACGTAACTCTTCATAAAAAGCTCATTTTACAAGACACTGGAACAGTTTTGGCATTACCAGCACATCTCACATAAACCATGCTGAAAAATATAGTTTATCCTGCCAAATGCCTTTTCTACATATGGTGTTTAACAGTGCTCTGTAGGTCTGAAAGCCAGTAATAATAGATTTAAGCTAAAAATCTGGTAGCACACATGTATGTAACACAAAAATTTAAACAATGCTACGTTTTCATGGATATATTTACCTACATACCCCACATGCATATAAGCAATTAAAATTACTCTTTCAATTAATGTGCTAACTATAATTCCTGTAAAAATACTTTCTCTTTCAGTTACCAATAGCTTCCTAAAGTTTAATTCTCCTATTGACATCAGAGGCAAAACTTCCATTAACCTCAGCAATACAGGATCAGGCCACAAGAAACCCAAAGTAATAAATTTAAAGACAGCACATACACATTTTTAAAATTCTCTAATTATGCAAGGATGGACTTGGCACTTTACTGGGTTAACTGCCCCAGTAAACTTCTAAATTAAAATTTTAAATAGCATATTTTAAATGCTACATCATAAATACACAAATACTAGCACATAAATAATGACAGAATAAAAATGAGTTATGTATCCATAAGTGGTTAAAGATGGACCCAATGAAATTTTTATTGCAGGCAACAGCAAACTTCACAACCTTTTTGACATTTGAAGTCTGATTTGAAGTCATATTGTGACTGAAGGGAATCAGCTAAATTTGCTAAGTAGCATTTAATATAAGTCATCTTTAGAATTAAGACACTTTATAAAAAGATGAGTGATAGAGTTTTAAGTGTTAATATATTGACAACTAGGTCACATAATGCTGAAAATACTCACCACTTTCAAAACAGGCATCAAATATAAGATGTCCTTTTTTAGGCTGTCCACAGTAACCAGCTGGGAGAACAATGTACTTGCTCACGTTCCCTGCTATGATATCATCACTTCCGATGGCACTACCTGTTGCAGTAAAAGTGGGAAAAAAAACATGAGCATAAAACAAAATATATATAATATATAAAAACCAGTAGAAAGCTACTCCCCCATGCATTTCTACATAAAATAAAATTTGCACCATTTAACATCTGCATCAGTAAATGAATTCTTTCTTTTCAAAGTGTATGCAGGAATTTGGATATAATAATGGCATAATCTGTTAAAGCCTCTCTAAGGAACATACCACCCAGCCTGGTTTCTTGCATGTTTATGACATGTGGCTGAACCCTCTCATACGCATTAGTCTGATATTCAGCTGGATCTACTCCTTTTAACAGGAACTCTTTAGCTATAGGTCCTGCTG
>WAAG01036197.1:91436-113233 GCA_013390105.1 Tichodroma muraria | reverse complement strand
TTCAGACTCAGTTTCCAGAACTACTGCGTCGGGTCGGGCGGAAACAATGAGAGCTGTGCGTGCTCAGCATGTCTGGAACCTAAGACCTAATGAACTTAAGGTGCTTTACTTTTTATCTGAAAGTGGTGTTGAGATGTCTGGAAGCATTTTTTTTTTCTATAAAACACTGCATGTTCGAGTAGTGGGGAGTAATTCATCCATTCCTACCGCGCATATATTTTGAAAACACCTAAATCCTAGCAGCATCATTTTACTAAGATGGACAAGGTAAGGGAAAGTATGGCAAAAGGTAAAAAGATATTTCTGTGGTAAGCTGGAATCTAAGCAGTTCAACAAATGATGAGAGATGAGGCAGTGTAGCCACATAAACAAAAAGGACACTGCTTGCTTGTTAAAAATATCTTAAAATTTCTTTTATTTATTTGAATTCTTTGTCTCTTCAATGTATGTGCTTTCATAATTCCTAAATATGCTTCACAGGAAACATGGGGCAGACTCACCATAAGCTTAAGAAGCAGTGTGTCTTCAAATTAAATTCTTGAGTTTTGTATATTTACAGAGTTATTTTCTGTTATACAGTAACTGCTGTTACCGGGCAAATAAACAGAGATTTGAAGTTGTCCTCTTTATTGATGTTTCTCTTGGCTCCTATTCAGTCTCTTTTGTCTGAGTTTAGTTACTGAGCACAGGCCACTGCCATCATCTGTATTTGTGTGTTTTCTTCTTCTTTCTTCTGTCAGACTCTGTGACCTGAGTGACCTGGAATATCTGGATGAGGAGTTTCACCAGAGTTTGCAGTGGATGAAAGACAATGATATACATGATATTCTAGATCTCACATTTACTGTAAATGAAGAAGTTTTTGGACAGGTGTGCAAGTTTCTTCATTTCCTTGTTGCATTCTACTGCTACATAAACATTTATTTGGACAGAAGAAAAAGTGTCCCTCCATGCTGCTTTGTTGAAATCTAAGGAGGAATTATTACTTGTACTTGGTCAAACGTGTTTTTCTGGTTAAGAAGATTTTCTGAAGAGTATCTGAAATATCAGACTTTAGGATTGCTTTGCTAGAGGTAGCTGACCTGAATTTAATTGCAGCAAAGTTGCCATTCAAAGGTATTACAACACCTTTGTTAAGGTATAATTCAGAAAACTTCACTACTTTAGTCACTGTAAAGATTGTTTCATTGTCTCAACTTATTCTTAATACTCATTATGAAGATTCCTCAGACCCACTGGAATTCAAAATAATGTGTAAAAAAAGAATTTTTTGTATGTTCTCTTACTTCATATATTCCAGTTTGCTAGTCAAGCTTGGTTAATGATTTTGAGGAATTATTTCTACTTAAAAATGTATATTATTACAATTCCTTCTTTTGGCTTTATAATAGCTGTGTTGTCACTTGGTCATTTTTTGTCCTAAGATCACTGAAAGGGAACTAAAACCAGGAGGTGCCAATATCCCAGTCACGGAAAAGAACAAGAAAGAATACATAGAGAGAATGGTGAAATGGAGAATTGAGAGAGGAGTCGTACAACAAACAGAAAGTCTAGTTCGTGGTTTCTATGAGGTAAAAAGCTCCAAAATTAAATTTACTTTCTTTCTTCTTCCAAAATATTTTTCTTCTCGTATACATTTCCAAAATATAGGGTCCCAAATGTAATCAGAAGTGCCCTTGCAGAGATATTGGAAGAGTAGGGGAGGGTAAAAAAGAAATTGACTCTGAAATCTCTGAGACTTGTTTGTTTAAAAAGACGAAATCTGAATTACCTGAAATGATACCTGGTAAATACCTCAGTAGCAAACTTTATGGGGAGGCACAACTCAGTAGATGAAGCAATGCTGCTATGCATTTTGTTTCCTTTCACAGGTGGTTGATGCAAGACTGGTGTCTGTATTTGATGCCAGAGAACTGGAACTGGTTATAGCTGGAACAGCAGAAATTGACTTGAGTGATTGGAGAAATAATACGGAGTACAGAGGAGGTAACTTGAATTTTGACTTGTTCAATGAGTGTCCGGGACTGTGGAGCTTCCCAGTTCTCAAGACAGTAAAGAACCATCCCATGAGATACATTTATAGTAATTTTTGGACTTCTCTGGTTAAGTTAGTGTTAGGAGAAGGTAATTTGTCTATTTTAGTTTGCTTCGTTGCATCCCCTTGCAGCTCTTCCCTGGCTGTTCTTGCCCAGACAGCACCACAGAACACCCTTCTCCACAGAAAGTACCATGCTCAGCTCCACACTGGGAGGGCACCTCCCAGACCTGGGAGAGAATTGGAAAAGGTAGCCATTCTTAGTCAGATATTCCTCTTTTTTTTTTATTGACACTCGAAGTTGACAGGAAATTAGAAGAAGTCCTAGTGACTGCAGGCTGGTGGTTGAGATAATTTGAGAATGACAGAAGATTTGGGAACTGGGAGATACTGTGAGAGAGATGGTTGCAGCATCATTTGTAGCTTTGGATAGATAAATAGCACAATATTGGAATATTTCAAGAACTGGCATTCCTGCTAGTGACTGATTAATGGAAGAAGTGCTTGCACAAGGGATCTCACTTCTTTTTGTCGTGGCGTATTCATTCTCTGCCATTAGGATTTTCAAGCATTTTAGGAGTATTTTTCTCTCACCTCCTCCCTTTTGATGCAATTGGATAAAGAACATGGCATTGTTGTGACTAGGGCCAAACTAGGAAAAGCTTGCTAGCTATGCCCTCTACCCCTTTAATAGCACCTGAAAGTATAAAGGCTCTTGTTGTTTTAACAGGTTATCATGACAATCACATTGTAATTCGGTGGTTCTGGGCTGCTGTGGAAAGGTTCAACAATGAACAACGACTAAGACTTTTGCAGGTAAGAAACCAGATGATCTGTGTAAAAAAAAAAAAAAAAAAAAAAATTATGCTAAACTATCCTGGTTTAGGATACCCAGAAATTGTGGTGATGTTTGCTAGTGGGAGCAGCCTGAGTCAGAGGCTAAATGTAATAATTTCAAGTGACAGAAGCTCACAGCTTTTTTTATTGATTTCTAAGTTAAAAAGTACATTTAAGATACAATGGCTGATGTCAGTAATCCTTTACTATTGTTTGATTAAAAGTACATTAAGACTCTTAAAGATAGAAAAGGAAAACTGTGTAATTGGTTATGTCATTAGGTAGAAATGTTAATAGTATTTATACAGCTTAGGAAGGAGAAAGCTTAGATGGAAGTTCAAGGCCTCAAATTAGAAAATAATGATGGAAACCCTAAAGTCAGTCCAATCCCATTTTCATTAAACCTGCAGGTTCCAGTCACCCTGCTGCCTGAGGACAAAATATCTCAACAGAAGAATATTTATACGTGTGGGTTTACTACTGAATTAATTTTTTTCCGTTCAGGTTACATCCATCCTGTCTGTGAAGAAACAGACAAACCTCCACTGCAAGCCATACCACGTTATTGATCTAATATGAAATCTGCTTTTTTTAACAATTCAGAATTTTTATCTGATCACTGAATTATGAAGAATTTTGTTTTTTGAATCTGTTTAAGTATTTTTAAAAAACCTGTAAAAAGGCAGTGTGGAACATGTCATTTGATGGAGAGACAGAAATGTCTGCTTGTATGTTCCTATCGCATCTGTTAGTCAAAAGTTTTTATAATATGCAGGTTATTACAACTTAAGTAGTCTCTGATCTGTCGAAAGGTGTTTGATCTGTTCATGACAGGTTGTAAATAGAACTGCTCACCAGTCAGTATTTCAGCAAATGTCAGTGGGCGTACCTAACCTTCAGAATTTAGTCCTTTTCTTACAGTAGTTAATTGTGGTTTATAAAGCAATGGAAATCCATATAGCTAGAAAGGCATAACACAAAGCCACCAGACATTATTAGTTTTTTGTATTAATTCCTTTTAACGCAAGAAACTGCAGCAAAAAACTCACTTAGGCTTAAGTCTGAGTAACTGGATACCGTTAGTGTGTTATTCTACAATATTTGTGCAGCAGAAAAACTTTGGAGGGGATTAATCCGCTAAGTTGCCTCTTCTAGAGCTCAGCCAGGAAAAGGTCTGTTTGCCCTCAGCCTCCATGTAAAGTAGCATTTACTGCTTGTGCCTCAGGAATTTCCTTGCTTTGCGAGCGCTTTTCCAAAAGCGCCTGGGCGCGGTGGGCGTGCTGCTGCGTCCCCCGGCCCGTGTGTGCAGGCCCTGGCCTGACGTGTGTTTGTGCTGCCAGTTTGTCACAGGCACGTCCAGCATTCCCTACGAAGGCTTCGCCTCTCTCCGGGGGAGCAACGGGCCCAGGCGCTTCTGCGTGGAGAAGTGGGGGAAGATCACTGCTCTTCCAAGGTACAGCTCTGGAATGCCAGGTGTGGCTTCACAGTGCCACTCTCTGGGGTAGCAGATCAGCTGTTTGCCAAACATTGACAAGCTTTCACTGAATATGTAAATATACCTTCCCTTACATGCAAATTTCCCTCCCCGTTGTTGCAGTGTCTGATGCATCCATTTTGGTTTGAAGTCACTTTTGTTCCCTTAAGGTGGACAAGGCAGTGTAACTGTGGCTGACATCCATATTGTGTCTTTTTCACCGAAAATTATCCTAGAATGATAGCTACTTCTGATTTTCTTTGTTACATTTGATTAAATGTGCAAGTATTTACTTACTGAACATGCAGTTCACAACTTGGGAGGAAAAATTAATATGAATTAAAATGAAATAGCTCTTTTGACTATGTCTGACTGAAAACTACTATCCTATTTTTTGCACACAGGCTTTTAGGTTAGGGTTATCATTTTTTATGCTTGGTCTGATGTTGAGTGTTAACAAATACTGAAGAGGCAAGTTGTGAGTGCAGAATAGGTGGGAGGGAGTCATTTCACTTGAGAAGCAGCTAGAGAGACAAGAGAAGGTGAAGATTTCAAAAAGAACAAGTAAGATCAATTGAAATAGGTGAAGAGGGTAAAGGAATGGTATGAGAGTCCGAGATACAAAAGCAGGAGTTGAGCTGTACAAGCCTTTGCAATTTCTATTGGGTAGGGCAGGTTTAGAGGAGCAGGATGAAAAGATTAAAAAAAACCAAACAACTTCCCAATTTTTAGAGCAGAAAAACCAGTTCACTTCAAATGTCCATGGTAACAATGACAGGACTAGACTAATAACATGTGAATGATGAAAAAAACCCCTTCAGCTTGGTTTCTTCAGTGACAAAAAATGACAAGTTCTTGTCTTTTCTCTACTGTGTTCAGACTGATAGCTGGGAGATTTTCTTTCAACCAGTTCTGTGATTCTGCAGCCTCTAGAATGGGTCAGGAGTGGTTAAACAGATTAGTGTGTGGAGTGTGGGCAACCTAACTGTGATTAATCATACCTCAGCTTTAGTATGCCGTGTACAGCCTCTGGAGGCAGCTTTGGGCTGGGCTGATCCGTGGAGAAACTCAGCCCTAATCATAAACCCACTCCTTGTAAACAAGATGCCTCAGGAATAACTTGCATTCAGAGTCTCATCTTAGACACAGGGTGGCTGTCAGAGACACACAGAGTCTTTCTGACCAACAACCTGTAGGTTTTTCCTCCAGCACAAGGTCAGAGGCAGAAATGCCTCTTGGGTTGGCTCCTGCCGTCAGAACCACATGGAGAAGGTCACAGACATGGAGAAGTGGGGCTGTGAAATCCACAGGCACAGCAGGTGGCCTTCAAACAGAGCCATCTTTCCTGTTTACAGCACAAATGAGAGCCAGGCAACTGAGGATTAAAGGAATCCAAATCCTGAAAATTGCTATTTCACTTCAAATACTCTAATGTAATCTGGGCGCCTAGTAATACATTGTAGCCCGATAAGTCTCCTTTAGAGTTTGATTATGACTGGCCTATGGACTAGCTTTGATTCTGTTTAAAAAGTAAAACCTGTGACTTTTTAAAAAATAATTTCTGACTTCAAAATTCAAGATTTTTTTTTATGCATTTAAGTGAGAAAAGAGATCGTGTGTTTTTTTCTGTATATTCTCTGAAACTGAAATTCCTGGTGCTTGCAAGCAGAGCTTGCAGCATGGAGAAAAGGTCAGGACCTGCCAGAACAGGATGTTCAGAATTTCCTCTGGAAAGGTTATGCAGAACCCTGATTGTGATAAATTGCAGAATAAAACTGCTTCCAAAAGTGCAATATGGAGAAACATGTTGAGAATCTTTCAGCTATCATAGGCTGTTCATCAAGTTTAGGGGAAATGCCAGCTCCTCACACTGAAGAGATTGTATCATTCGTTGAAATTTCACTTACGTTTCCCTTGGTTAGGAAAAATTACTTTTGTTTCTCTGATCATTTTTACCATACAAATGTAGGAATTAAAATAAAAACAATTGTGTGTGACAAACACCTACAGTCATGACGAGCAAGCAGTTCCTGATATTCACACATGGGGAACCTTGATCTCATAAAAAATGGAACATCTTCCGTGTTAGTGCTTAAATGGGTTAAGCCCCAAGCCAAAAGCACTGTTTGCGTTTTTGCGTGTGTAGTTCTTGGGTGCAGTGCAGCTTCAGCCTGGGTCTCGGCAGCCCCTGAGACTCCCTGTGCAAACACTGGGTGCTGCTGGCTTGGAGGTAACACAGCAGTAACTAAAACCCCAAGCAGCAGCTTTCAAGAGTTTTTCAAACAAGCCCAGCATGTGTAAACACATGGCTGGATCTGCTGGGAATGCTGCCCTAGGACTCTCTGACTCTTACTGATTCTCAGATAACTAAAGCTTTTATGTTTAGGCACCATCACTCACTCTGAGCAGTGTTGTACTTTGCAAATTGCCCTCTTAACAGGAGTGCCTGTGAAATTTGATAGTGATGGGTGCTCAGGTGGCAAAAGTGAGGATTTAACAGGTCATTGGACTTTGTTTCTTCCTCTGTTTCTAAAAACACTGCTTCATTGCTGAAAACACATAGGAATACCCATCCCCATCTCTTCTTCCTGGTCTGAGACACAAAGGGCAGCTAGGATAGTCACTTAGGTATGTGACTGTGGCTTAAACAGCTGTGAATGTAAACACAGAAGTTTTCACTAAATGTTTGCCTAGTTCCCACTGTTCTGACTGCTGGGTAATCGGCTCTCCTGAATCCAAATAGTGAGATTTCTGTGAGGCAAGCGTCAGGCTGCCGAGCTTGTATCGCTGTCTTTAACTAGGTAGCATGTAAAATGCCCTGGAAAGATTGATTATTACAGGTCTAGCTTAACTGTTCCTACCCCAACGCCACTTCTACTTCCTTCTTTTGCACTGTATTGCAGATTAGACTAAACTAGGGGAGGGACTGTTATTCTTTCAATTCTCTCCCATGCTGAGAAATTGGTTCCAGGTTCATTGCTGTACATTATTTGTTCATGCCTGTGATGATTCACTTGAAAATGATATTTATGTCTGACTACTGCATTTTAAGCCTAAGTCACTCTCTTTTTCTACAGTAATCAAAATGAAGGGGAGTTTAATTGGGAATCTGTGAATCTAGACTTTAGGAACCAAGATGGGTTTTTATGTTGTCATAAGATGTGAGCCCAGGAAGAGGAACAGTTAGTGCCCATGTGGTTTGAAATGTTGGAATGGGAAGATACCACCCAGAAGGAAAAAAACACATTTGTCTCAAGGACTTAGGAAGTTGTTTGCTGGGGTTGGAAAAGCATGCATCGCCTCAGAAGGCAAAGGCCTTGGTTTTGTCTTTTTTAATTACTTGGTTTTCCACAGTAAGTGATTCTATTTCCAAAATTGCCCTCAAAATAAGATAAAACTCAGTTCTCTTAATAAATGTAAACAACATGCCAGCTTCCTATTAAACCAGTGCGTAATGAATCCCTTGCTAATTATATACTGTGTCTTTTATAATTTGTGGTTTTACAGCCCACACAGCGTGATCCATAGTTCTAATGAGTGGCTGTCAGCCCCATGGAGCAGAAGCATGTGGTTAGGCTCTTAATTGCCTAAGACTTCAGCACTCTACATTGAATTCAAGGGATCACTGAGTTCCATTTGCTGCTGGGCTTAAATCGATCTTTTTCTTCAAAAGAGAGTATTTTCAGGTTTTTTTAAAGTACTCTGTGGGAAACGGAATAATTTAGTCTATATCACAGATCTTATTTTATAAGGTTTTTGGAAAGACAAAGGAAGAGTAAAAAGAAAGCTCTCCTTCAGAAGCCCTAGAGAGATGGCTGGGTGGAAAAATGTTACCAGACCCTTGGAATACAGAGTTGGGAAATGCCATCTCTGCTACACAGCGTGTAGCAGGAGTGTTTTTCTAAGGGTACTGTATTTGGGAGGGTGCTAAAGGTAATGTTTTTTTAAGTGATTGCATATTTGGTGTTTGGACTGTGTTTATAATAATGGTGTGACCTTGTGTGCTGTGCATACATATCTTCAGCCTGATATTTTTATGACACTACAAGGCTGTAACTGAGTGGGTGTTTCAGCTTCAAGGAGTTTCAGTTTGCAGTGGACTCCTAGGTTTTTTAACAAGTGAGATTAACCCACTTCATTCCATGTTCCATTCCCAGAGCTGGGAGCTGAGAGGCACTTAAAGTGGCAATTAATGAGTTTGCTCACATGGAAGGAAGCACTTTCTGGCTCAGAGGAAGTCTGTACAGGTCTGTGGTAGATAGCTGTATTTCTGGGACTGGTTAGGTTAAATGAGAAGTTGCATTTGCTGTGAGGAGGGAGCTTGTTCAGTCCTTCTATTAACATGCTACATATTTGCACTTAATACAGATCATACTGATGAAGGGCAGGGCACTGCAGGAGGAATTTGGTTTTCAACTGGATTGAATTTAAATAAATAACTCTATGATGTATTTTATTGCAAAAGAATGAAGTATTTGTAAACAGAGACATGCCAAAATTCTAAAATCAGTCTAAAGTGAGGCTTTGATACAAAGCTAAAGAGCTTGTATTTAGAGAAGAGATGCCTCTTCCAGTTTTTCTTCGCATCATTTCATCCTCAAGAACCCATCACATTAATAGTTACACTATCTATTTCATTAGAGCAGGCTCATCCACTACAGTGTTTTAGAAAGTACCATCCTTAGCATACCCTGAGGTCAGGCAATGATATCCATGATTCCACTATGAAGAGAAACCTTTGTTATCTCCCTTTTCATTCCCTCGAAGGGATTTTGAGAGACAGTTCCAAATGTGTCAACAAACTTGAGGTAGATGGCCTTCAGAAACTGAGAAATCAACCGCATGGTCACTCTCTTTAAGAAAGCAGGGTGGTTGCTAGAGCTCTGTGCATGGTTTTGTGTAATTCCAAAAGCTGCTGGCCTCTAGGGCAGGTGTGTCCATTGGGAATATCAGCACAAGCAGTAACGCCTCAAGAACACCATCCATATATGCCAAGGAAATTGTAGAAGGAAGAGCATCTAATTCATCTGTCTTTTACCACTGTGCGATTGTTTCCTGTAGATCTGGAGATGTATGGAAATACCTTGTTTGTCATTACAAATACAGTATATTCAAGTATCATCCATACAGAAAAGGAAGGCTCAGAAGACACGTTTAAAGCCGAGGTTTCAGACCAGACTGTTTGAATTGTGCCATGCCAAATCATTTTTTCTTTTTCTCATGCACATTTGATGGATAAAATTTATCCCATGCCTTTTGGACTGTCAGTATGTTTTTAAAGAGCTTCATAAATACTTCTTACTGGCTTATTTTAATGAGGAGAAAGTAGATTAAACCTCACTACCTGTTCAGTTGGAAAACATCATTTGACAGAACAAAGTCTTCTAAAAGACTACTATCTGCCCATCTCTATTCAAGCACATACCAGTCCGTGTGTTCTCTTTTGAACTTTTCAAATAATGCACTTCTTCACCTCCTCTCTCTTTTTCCCCTCAGGGCTCACACTTGTTTCAATCGTCTGGACCTTCCCCCTTACCCATCATTCTCTATGTTATATGAAAAACTGTTGACAGCAGTAGAAGAGACAAGTACTTTTGGACTTGAGTGATACGCAAACCACAGTGCCCAGCTCATTGGACTTTTGTGGATCTGTCTTCTCAAGGAACGAATGAACTTTTGTATTGGATTTCCTAGAGGAAAGTTGTTTCATGGTGCAATTGAAATAATGAGGTTCCACGAAGGAGCTTGTGAAGCAATTACAAAGCATTTTGTGGTAGTGGCAGAATTCTCGACAGTGAAGCTAGAATGTGCCTGGTGTGCAGGGAAAGCCAAGTCTTGCAATCCATGGGTTTTTGGGATGGCTACACTTCTTAAGTTTATGTTCTGAGCAAACCAGAAACGTGATGCCATGTTGTGATCCATCTAGCTACTGCAGAACTGACGTGCACCCAAGGACTGGATTTCATCGAAGTTGTTGAATAGAAAATTCAAGTCAAAATGTGAAATCATTCAGCCCCTTACCTACCCAGTAAATTATCAAAAAAAGCATACAACTGAACTTTTATAATTTTTATTTTTTTTTAATTCATGAAGGTACATTACTTTATGCCACATGTTATAACAGCATATCCAGCACTTGCTTTACCTAAGACTACGAGTGCCTGCATGGGGAACAGCATAGAGTTCAAGTTCCTGGAGCAGAAGTGAGTTGCAAGGAAAGTCAGCAACAAAGGATGTAACAACAGCGGCTTGTGCATTGAGGAGGTTTGTGGAAATGCATTTGCCAGTGGTGTGTATGACAAAATATGAGCTGTTACAATGAACTTAATAACTTAATAAGACTGATTTTATGCTTTATACTGCATGGAAACTATTTTAAGAAGAAACTAGCAATTTATCACAGCATATCAGGAAAAAACCCTAACACAGTGACTTCTGTTTATTTTTATAGTTTCATTATATTATGTTTCTTAGAGTGTAAACCAGAAACAAGCAAACAAAAGTGTTATTTCTGTTTTGTCACTTTCCATGCTTGAACAGACATTCTGCTAGTGTTTATTCTTTAAGCACTCTCCAGGGAAAAAAATGCCTTTTATTTTTATAAGAGTAAAAAAACTCCCGAAAATATTTTGCACTGAATGTACCAAAGTTGAAGGGACATTATGATCTGACTGATAGCAAATTGCATCACTATCAAATATCTATAAAAATGCTTAGGAACCAGGCTTTCTTCACAGTGCCATGTCTATAGATACCAGGACTGTGCACATAAGTAATAATTTTATAATAATATATGTGATATTGTAATATGCATTTATTTTAAATGCATCCGGGTCATTTTTCATGCATTGGATAACTTAATGCAGTGGAGTTTAATACAGGTATTTCATATGCTCCCCACAACTTTTTATTTGTACAGCACCGTAAAACACTAGCTCATTTGGAAAACCATGAGTAACTTCTTTAAGGTGAGCCACTGGTCATAATGCCACTGTCCTGTATCAGTGAACACCTACAAGATGTAAACTGTTTGTAGTGTCCGAGCTTGCGTTTTCACCGATAGGTTTCTTATCAAATGTTATTTGAAGCAGTTTTTATGGCATATCGACACTGCATGGACACCGATTTCTTTATGCTTAATTTTGCTGAAATACACGAGGCTCGCTCGCTTCTATTTTCGGTACTTTTCCTCCAGATGGTCTTGTGGAACACTTGTGCGGCCGCGCCCCATTTCTTGCACAGCTGCCGCCACGCGCTGCATCCACCCCATTTTAAAATCCCAGGAGCTGCGCTTGGATACGGGATGACGAGAACACGAACCCAGCTCTGCGCTAGCCCCTTCGGTAGCGCCGCAGCATAGCAAGCCCTGTTCTGTGGGAAAAGTAGCTTTTGAAGTTACCTTCTCACTTTGGAGGCTCTTGGAGGGGCATCTGAGGGAGGTGTCCTGCTTGTTCTGGTGGGAGGTTTTTTCCAGCGGAGGCGAGCATCCCTGGAGATGCCATCAGCAGAGACTGCCAGTCCTCCCTCCGAGGCAGAAGGCAGCTGCAGCTGTGGTGGTGACTGAGGAAACCCTTCAGACTTACTGGGGAAATGTCACGTGTGCAAAGGAAAAGCAAAATCAGAGGGAAAGCATTCTTTTATTTCAAGAATAATTGCACTTCTGCATGACATCTGGGACTCTCTTAAGTAACTTAGGTTTTCTTAGGCTACTTCTGGCTGGTGTGAAGTAGCAAAGAAAAGCCAAACACATCACCCTGTTTCTACACGTATATTTACCAGTCTGTTAAGATTGCATGTCACAGGTCCTAATGCACATCTCTTTTCAGAACATGAATGAGCAGTAGGCAAACTGATTTTCAGCAGGTCACTCCAGCATGGCTCATGTTTCATGGGATCCATTCACTGAGTAGCTAAAACTCTGGCACTCGGAGCAGAATGCAACTTCTGATTGGTTGAAAGACTACAGAATTTTCATTTTACAATACTGTGTTATCTGTGGTCTTAAAAAAGAGATTTCCCAGGTGGAAACTGTATCTACAAGTTTTGAACCAGATACTCTTTGGAATGAAAAGTTTAAATATTTGGCACAAAGTAAGTTTATACTAGTTTGCCTTTTAAGTTATGCTTTTGTACAAAACTAAAACAATAAATGCATCTTGTCAATTTTTATTTAAATGTATCTACTGCACCCATTTGTTCTGTATTTATGCATGTAAAAAATAACTGAAATCAGCCATGATAATCTGGTATTGTGTAAAGATGTGACAGGGTCATGAGTGGAGCAGCTGTCAGTTAAAAAATAGAAAATTTAAAAAAAAATCCAGAATCTTTGTAGCACTAAACCCAAGAGAGACTAAGGAGAAGTTGCTGCTTCCTCCTGTGCTGCCAACATCCCCTGGGGGACTCTAGAATAAAGTGCTGTGTGAAGATGGAGGTGTCAGCTGGGTACAGCTCCCTGTGCAGCCTCGAGCGCTTGGCTCTTTGTGGAGGTGTGATGCTGCTCTGAAGGGATTAGCAAGGAGGGAGTGCAGGAAAAGAAGCCTGAGCTTAGTCAAATACCCACATCTCCTGGCAACTGCTTGGAACATTCTTGCTTTGGTCTTGGGAGCCATCCCCATTAGATGTGTCCCAAGGGAGAGCCAGCTTTCGTGTCCTGCAGCTGACGGCAGCAGGCGACCACGTTGCTATTGCTTATGACATGGTGTAGCAGGGATGAGGGTCCACACAGAGAAAGGCTGGGGAACCTTTCCAAAGCTCTGAATCTCCTCAGAGCTTTTCCAGATGGTGCTAAGGAGCTTTGCATTTAGGAAGGAAAAAGGGAATCCCTTTGGCCAATGACAGCTCATACTAACTTAACCCACAGCATCTCCATGACACAGAGGCTGGCAGGGGAAGTCCCTGCAGGAGTTGAAGTGAGGTGCCCATGTTTCCTGCTCTGCTGGGAAGTGGAGCAGACAGCTCCACTGACAGAGCTAGCCACACAGCAGCAACCAAAAAGCAGCTCCCAGGTCACTGCAGCCTGGGCAGGCTGGCAGCAGAGTGGCCTCTGTCCCCCAGACCCCAGGGCCAGGCCCCCTCTCCCCAGGTCCCAGCGTCCCAGCCCGGCAGTGGTGTGCTTTCAGTGGTGTGCTTTGCTTGCCTGGCGCTGCTGGCAGTCAGGTTATAGCCAGAACACTTCTAAACACACACAAAAGCTTGGAATCCATGAAGCTGTGCTGTGTGACACCTGTTGTAGCAAGCAGTCACCCATTCAGAGTCGGCAGGCCAGCAGCTGTGAGGGGAGCGGTGCCTTTGCCCACAGCAGGCAGGGCACAGCCATCTGCCACCTGTCACACCACCAGCAGCACCTGGCAGGGCAGGACAGGAAAGCCTTTCAATCCAGACCTTTTTCCCCACTCCTTCCCTGCCTGCTGTTTTTCCTTTGTATTCATCAAATATTTGTCTCCTTTTGCTTTTAAACATAATTTTCATTATGCTTGTACTGACCCTACCATAAAACATGTTACTGTGGCTTAGAGAGCGACGTGGGGTGAACTCCTCTGCGTTCACAGGCCTGCTCATGGGCACCACGTGAGCTCCACATGGCAGCAGGCAACCCCAGGCACACGCGGGGCAGGGAATATCTGTAATCTTTGGGGAGACTGAAAATCTAGGCAGCAGCGTCCTGGCAGGACATCACACAAAGCTGCTGGTAGGAGCTGGACTGGCAGAACACCGGACTGGTAGTTTGCTCAGTTTAAAATTATAGGAAAGAGAAGAGGTTTGTGGTTTCTTATGTATTTTTAATCCTTTAAAAAAAGACTTCTGAAAAAAATTCCTTCTGAAGCATTTGCAATGCTATCATCTGGTTGTTAAATGTAATCTCAGCAGTATTAATTGCAGATGCTCGTTGAGTCTCTGCAGTGGTAGCTGCAGAGTTTTACGGAGCCGCTTGAAGCACGCTGTGTCTGCACTGAGGGAATCCCTGGTCACATCAGGGGAATCTTCAGCAGCTGTGTTTGAATGGCCAGTGTAAGTTCACTTCCCGTAGCATAAAGCAAGTTACTTCTTTTCAGTGAGTGAAACTTAGCTGCATTAAATTATACTAATCGTGTTGCTTTTCCTGGCACTTTTTTTATGTGGAGAGTTAATATATTCCTGTTAGTACTAATGGGAATTGAGCAGAAGATTGATCTCCTGTCATGAGATTGCAGATGTATCTTTCATCCACTGTTGTTTTCCCTTCTCATCCTTTTCTCTCTGGGCAAGCAGTTGAACTCCAAGCAAAATTTCAGAAGAATTACTCAAAGCTGGCTTCTTAAACTGCTTGTGTTTTGGCTCAATTACATGCTGTAAAACAAAACTGCAGAAATGCTGTGGGTTGACTCGCTTATCAGTTTTAAGTAAGAAATTCTTTACAATTCTGTTAGTGCAACCACAGTGGCTGCTGTTGGACTAGTCTAACCTTTTGCATAAATATTTTACAATAAAAAAGGATTTGGGAGGTTGAATTTGAAATTGTTTGCTGGAAAACTAAATATACGTTAGATAAATAGTAGAGGAAAATAATTTTACTGTAAAGGCAGTATAACGTGCTTTTGTTAGAGGTATGCAGAATTACAATGCTCACCCTCCAAACACAGAATTTTCACAATGAAAGATGGTTTATATTTTGCATGTTTTCCAGATAGACCATAAACTTCAGAGTGCTTCTTTTCAGCTTTAGACTGACTAATTTTGGCACTAGGCTACTACTGTTTAGGATGTTCATTGCTATGAAATGCTTTTTATTTAAACATTTTTAGTATTTTGACTAAATACTTTTCTTTAGGATTTTACTTCATAGGCTTTGCTCAGAGCCATATTATGCTGTAGGTATTTTAAGGTAAAATCATGATTATTTGATAATTCTGTTTTGTATACCTGACCTTCTGGCCACTGTTTAGAAAGGTTCCTCCTGATTGTTGGTAAAAGGATGACAGTCAAGGACTCCTGGAATGGTTACAATCTATTGAAATATCTATATGCATTCAAAATGCATTTAAAAATACCTCCTGAGGCCTATGTGAAGTAGTTGCTACACCCACTGATTTGCCCTTTTCTAAGTCAATAATTCCAAATTTGAACTTGTTTCTTTTCAGATTACATTGCAGAATAATTATACTAAAATTTTAACTAGAGATGTATTCTGAGAAATTTCTCAAAACTATGATGGATGTGAAAGGGAGCCAAGCTATGGTGCTCTCAATCCTTTTGCCCATTTAAAAACTTCTGAATAATAAAACTTTATCTTTTGGGCTTCAGTTGTTTCTTGTTTTCAGAACTTTGAGAAACTCCTCTTTCAGCCCGTATTAGAAAAAGCCTTGCCTACTTCGAGGCTTTTGTTAAGCACTCAGGAGGTATTAGTGTTCAACTAATTTAACATACTTTTGTGCTGACATCAATTAGCTTTTAAATGTATAGATCTACGGAACTCCGCAGGACTCTGCTCTCCCTTATTCTGGGCTGCCTTCCAAAGCCATCCATCCTGTCCCTTTTGATTGCACATAATCCTACAATCACCCAGAGACAATTGCTGACCACCTACACTGACTGTAGCTGCAGTATCACAATAAGACTCTGGGTTTGGGTTTGCTTTCAAAAGCAGCTCCCTCAGTCCAGAGTCAACAGGATCACTGTTGCACTGATATCGAGACTGAGCGGTTTAAGGAAAATAGTCATAAAGGTTTTTTTGAAAATAGTTGATTAGGTGTCCAAGGGTAAAATGTCTTTTGGGTTTGGTTTTGCAAAGTTAATGAGGCAGGGGATCTTGCTTGCAATGTTTTATATTGCCAGAATTTGTGGTCCCCGTGGGCTGCCCCAGGCTGTTGGCCCGGTGGGTGCAGAGCCTTTGCAGTGAGGCAGGTGATGCTGATCCAGAAATGACAGCAGCAGCAGATCTGTTACCCCAGTGAGGACTGTGCCTTCCACAGCTGGAGGCTTTCTCATGCAGCCCTTGAACTGGATTCTTCCCAAAAGCTCGTTCTATCTGTGATGCCTGCTAATTGCAATAAAAGCAGCTCGTGACACGCTCCACTGACTATTCAACGTCTTTCATTTTAAACAGGGATTGCATTTTTCATAGTTAGAAATGCCCATCCAGCAGTGTAAGGTCAAGAAAAGAGGTTTTTGCTGAGACATCATTTTTGATTGCCATGCTGACTGCAGTCAGACGTTGGAGCTCACTAATTTTAAAGTAGATTACTGTATGAATAAGACAATAAATCTCTGAAGCCTCATAAATAATTCTAAGAAGGAATGCAATTGTAGGTGCTGTAATGATAAGACAGGGCAGTTCCACGCAGCACACAAGATACGGCCACGGAGGAGTGCGGGACTGAAGACAAGTCTGAGAGTAGGCACAGAAAAAGGAGTGCACTTCCAGGATAGGGAAGCAGGACAGTGAGCTGTGATGACCCCTGGGATATAAAACAGGAGACTTCCTGCTTGAAAATTAGGCTATGAAAGTGCACCTAGGGAAAAAATCACTGTTCATCCTGAAATACATTGGTATTGCAAGACGTGCTTTAACTGATTATTACCTTTTGAAAATCTTAAGTACCCAATCGGAAAATTTACTTCTGTGTGGTTTGGCTTTTTTGTTTTGTTTTATTGGGACTGTTTTGGGTTTTTTTTGTTCTTGTTTGTTTGTTTTTTATTTGGGCTATTTTCAGGAAAAGGCTTCAAAATAAACTAAGGATGGTGTCTGGAAGCCCTCTTTTGTTTGTACAAGTAATGATTGTTTATTACTATCTGCATTTGGCAACGGATAACTTGCCAAATAAGGGATAACAACTTCTGATAAGAGATTAAATCATCACAACCAATGGTGGCTTTCCTTTTCAATGTGATGGGCCAAATCCCTGATGTTTAGAGGTGTCAAAATGCAGATTTTAAGTAATTTTTTTTAAAGATACTTCATGTTTGGGTATGGTTGTTTAAGAACCATGAATTTCCACAAAGACAAGGATAATGTGGCATTCCCAAAGCTTACTTCAGGTAATTAGAATATTCTCAATGACCTAGGTTAGCTTTAGCCAAGCTGACACAAGTCTTGATTCCATTCACACTCTAATGACATTATCCAAAAAAAAAAAAAAAACTGTGTTAAGAGGGTGGGAGGGTTTCAGGATGGGTTTCTGTACCTAAAAGTTGACCTGTTTTTTACCTAAAAGACAAAGACTATTGAATGAGTCAGTATGAGAGTCAAAAGAAGAATTCCTTGTGAGTTTCCTTCTTCAGTGTGGTAACTGAGATGGTAGGATTTTTATATAATCTTGAAGTCCTAAATGAGAAGACAACTCCCATGTTGAACCATACTGGTTCAATAGTTCCATACAGCAGGACATTTTTCTGCAATGAGTCTGCAGCACTCAGGAGACTGCTGTTTATTATCAGCATTGCAGGGAGGAGGAGAATTATGATAATATTAACTACATAAATCACATTTGGAGGATGCTTTTTCTTTGCACGCTGTTTTTCCTGGGAATGACACAGCCTCGAGGGCATCCATGAATCCTGATCAGCAAGGCTGCTTTTTGAATAATTGACTGAACATTTGTACTTGTAAGGGCTGGTACAGTATGGAAGGGGAGATCTTTAGAGCAGAAGAAGGTAATGAGGGATGTGGTGTGGAGTACTGCTACCCCCAAGTCAGTCGATGTTCCTGCCCTTGCTAGGTTACAGTTTGGGTTATTCAGCATGTTTGAAAGTGTGTAGAGTTTTACAAGTTTTTGTAGTGGGGATGCAGGCATCCAGAATCTAACAGGATTATAGGTGCATCTTCCTCATTTTTGACAATTACTTGATATAATTTTATACCGAGTTCTTTGTTTTTAAAGAATTTCAGGCACTGAGAATACGGAGTGCATATTTATTTCTAAGCTTTACGTAGAACACGGTGTATTTTTTAATCTTTTCCATACTTTTCAGTTAAGTGTTCACAAGACTGTATATCAAATACAATTCCAAGTTTTTCTATCTTTCTACAAGCCAGTTTAAGTTTCATCTGAATTTGGTACGTGACTTTCACAAAACACTAAATGGGGAATACATGCTTCAAGCATTAAGATGGTTTCCCTCCTTTTCCCCATTTACATTGCATTACATTTCATGATTTTTTTCTTCGAGGCAGAGAGAACGGATAGAAAATGTGTTCAGTGTGTTACAGGGGCACACAATGTGTGTCATTGTGCCTGGCTTCAAGGAATGTACTATAATGTTTGACTGCTCACAGATTTACATAATTTGAATACAGGACTGTTGTGTTGTATTCCCTGTTACTCAAAAACATTTGGGGAAAAGAATTTTCTGTGTATAATTTTATTTTCATACCGATCTCTATTTTGTTTAAGACCATGTTTCATCATGAAATCACTTAATTAAAATAAATCTTCTTACAAAATCTGCTTTGTAAATCATCTCTTTTATTGTGCCTCTCAATACACTGTAACATCTTTTTTTAAGTGAATACCTTTAGATCATTCTATCTTTTGCAGAATTTAAAAATCTTTATAGAAACCACAAGATACTCTTTCTGACTTCTCCTTTGCTAAGTGATTTCTAGTGGCCTGTGGAGTCTGGCACATTACAAATTATGATTTTGGAAGTGGGGAAATTAAGGATTCTGAAGCCATATGCAACATAATTTGAATAAGAGCTACATATGAAAAAAACACCCTCCGACAAACAAAGCACCAGATATCACAGCCAACCCATTGGAGAGGCCCGGGTTTCGTGGAAGAGCCTCTGCTTTTGAAGGAGCATCAGAGCTGGCAGCAAAATACTTGCCAGCAGTGGCTGTAACACAGGAAAGCTCTCTTTTTCACAGGGAGGTACCTTCGGGGGAAAATGCATTCTTTGGTCTTTAATAAAAGTCAGTGGCCCCCACCAAATATTTCCTTCTACTTTTCTAAGAGATAATACTGGTTAGAGTGAAACTGGTCTTTAATCGGCTCTTAGGCAAGGGTTCTCCCCAGCACAACACAGCCCAAGGAGAACAGTTAAATGGCAACTTGTCACTTCTCCTGTGTGTTACACAAACTGTTTGGAGAATCTGATAGTGAAGTGATACTTCCATTTTTTAAAAACTTTTTCTAGAAGGTGGTTTTGCATTCTTCTTTGCATTTGCATTTGCTGCTACTTGAGATGTGGTGCAGGCTAACCTGAGTCTTTGAAGGAGAGCTGCTGTGGGAGGAGGCAAGGCTTTGGGACTGGAGCCCTTTCAGAATCTGTTGTCATTCTTGATGTGAGACTCATAAGATATTTTCATCCGGGTCGCTGATAACCCATGCCACGTAGTGCACAATCACTTACCTTCCCTCAGTGTAACCACTGGAGCTGGGCCTGGAGCTCATGCTGGGTGGCACCGAGGCAGCTTGTGGGAAGCAGTGCCTGGGTGGAACCCAGACTTCCCACAGCACTGAGGATTGTCTTGTGTGAGAAGGTGGTGCAGAGATTTTAGCATGGGGGGGAATCAGTTGGTTTTTTTTAAATAACCTATGTTAAATAAAAACGAGTTGGAGAAGGCTCATGCACTCTCTCCCAGCTGTGCAGCTCTTAATGTGTGTGCTTGTCCCCACCAGAGTTCCCTGCTGAGAAGGGTGGGCTGCCATCTCTTCACTGCAAACATCAACAACCCATGACAGACCTGAGCTGAAATCAGCATTCCTTGAGGGAGCTGAGCTTTTTCCACAAGGCTGGCTCCCTAAAACACCTGTGGCTCTGATCACTGGAGGGCTGTGTACCACACCTGTGCCAAACGGCTGCTGATCAAGTGGGAATAGTTACTTCCCTGAAAGCCTCTAAAGGCTGAAAAGAGCCAGCTTTGTAATGGATAGATAATCAAGGTAAGCCAGAGAAGAAGTAACTAAGAATGGGAGTTATGAAACTAACACCTTTAATTTCTATTTTTTAATTATCCCAAAGACCGGGTGTATATATTAGGAATAATAATAGTTCATGGTCCTGTAGTGTTGTGACCTTCAGCCTACCCATTCCCCCTTCTCCCCGTTTGTCCTTCTCAGTTGCGGTGTATCTAAGTAAAATTCCAAAGTCCTCAGGGTGGAGTCCTGTCAATTATACCCTTCTCTAAGTGTCATTCATGTTTCTATGGCATTATATAAACAGATAACCTAGAGTACAATAACATGCATGTCATGAAGCACTTTTTGTATTTACTCGGTTTTCAAAACTTTAAGGGAGAGTAGAGCAAATCCTGAAGAGCATCAGTAAAGAGAAAAAAGCAGCTAAGGAGACAAACGTAAGCACTGTCATTTACTTCTTGGCACCACGTGCTATAATAACCTAAAGCTTCTTAATTGTGGGCATCATTTAGATTTACTCTGTGGCTCATCTGGTATGTTTGGAATGCTGCCTGCTTTTCATACTGCACAAAGAACACTTCTCAACAAAACCAATCCTGTCCACATGTTGTATTTTTATTTGACAGATGTATTTGAAATTATGTTATAATCAAGAAAGGGTATGATCTGGAACACTGCAGAGATGGTGGAACTCTGTGGGAGAGAGTAAAGATTTTGGACTGCTTTTGTCAAAAATACCCACTGCCCAAAGTGCTAAAAAGCCAGGTGGAAGTTCAAGCAAGCAGGAGTTACATGTTTTTAGTAGGTACCTCAGTGTACCAGCTACATGGTGTGACATATTCTAGACTCTTCGAGAATACTTTCTGCTTTCTTATCTTCATTTATATTACTTTCATCTTAATGCTAGCCTTGCTGTGACAGCATGACTTAGGCACTGTAATAAACACAGCAATTACCCATTTCACTGGCAGTGCCATGGCACAAACAGAATTAACCCAGTAACTCTAATGGTGCACTGCTGAAATTAAATACACAACTCTTAAACTCTTATGCTACATTACTATTACTGCCTTCATGACAAATGTATTATAAAACGGATGTTTGCAAATTTCTAGCTCGTCGGATTGCTTCAGAGGAAATCAATCTGACAAACAAATTGCAGCTATTTTAGAACTCTTTCTAACTTCTACTTATTTCTGAACCATGCTTTAGGCTATTTTGAGTCCTCAGAAAGAGTCTTTGAAACCACAGGTTAGAGTCTTGTAACTTTTTTTTTTTTTTTTGGTGGGCTTCTCACGAGGCTTTGAAGACCCTGTTTCCACTTGCACGCATGACAAAAGAGATTGTCAAACGTGCTCCGTGCGAGCCGTGTACTTACACAGAAGCGCTGAAAGCGCTCTGCTGCCGGCAGCTGTCGGCGAGAACTGGCTTATCGCTCGGTTTTAACTGCACTGGGCCGGTGCTGTGGCGGCTGAGCCTTCGCGGCTGCGTCACTCGCACCGCGGCCCGCACGGCGCCTCAGTCCCCGCCACGTCCCGCTCCGGGACGGCGCGGAAGCGCTGCAGACGCGGCTCATGTCCCCGGCTCTCACGCCGGGGGGATGCACCGG
>WAAG01036197.1:57705-80134 GCA_013390105.1 Tichodroma muraria | reverse complement strand
ATGGATGACATACTTCAGGTATTACTTACTCCTGGGTGACATGCTTCAGATATTAGCTACTCTAGACACTTCCTCCCCTGCTTTTGCATTGTTAAATATTTTTTTATACAAATTATAAGAAGGAACTTCCTACTTCTTTTTTTTAAAGAAATATCTGCAGAGTGAATCATAAAAAATGACAAGTACCTTGAAATGACCCACAGCTTTTTGTGGCTTTTTAGTTTTATGAGCTGTTAAAGGCTAGCTTTGAAATGTTTCCTTTAAAACATAAAATCTTCAGCATCTTAATTAAAATTCACTGCTAAAAGTTGCTAATTGCTCCTTTGAAATCCTCAAGTCATAATAGTGACTAAATCTGTTCTTGAATGTTTTTTAGTCATGTATTATTTGCCTGCTTTTGTGGGAAGACATAAAAAAACCCCTATTGATGCTCTGCTCACAATGACAAACCCAGCAGCTGCATGTTTCCACACTGTAATGAGTACTAATTTCTGTCAGATCACAAAAATGTTTTTATTATTCATCAAGAAACCATCTTGAGATTTGTAATGGATTGCATGATCTGTGGTACTCATGTTCATGTTCTTGAGAGAAACATCTCAGCTAGAAGAGATGGTAACACAACTCAGATGTCAAATGTACACAGAGGTTGATTAAAAGTCTTTGCTCTGTCATCCAGAATTGCAGTGAAAGATGGGGTTTATTTGCATGCAGATTAGAATGTCTGTCTTTTTTGCAGCTCCATCGTCCAGAATTGCCGTATGTCCCTAGAGTGGGCTGTGTAAAAGTGGTGTTTCCTTTTCCTAACAATCTCTGTAGGAAGGAAAGGGATTATTGAAATGAAACAGTTTTCAAAAATCCCTTCGTTGAGGTATATACACCGATATATTTCCTTGTGTGTGTATGTGCAGTCATGCTTGAATCACATAAAATTGAGGTGTAACATGTTTGCTGTAATTCTGAGTGTTGGATATTTCAGGAAGTTTGATCTGCAGCACAGTAAATATGCAGGGTATCTGGTTTAGATTCTCTGGTAGGTTTATACTTTGTGTTATTATCTCAGGAACATCGGTGTCATCTCATACATGCTGCTGACACAAGAATCTCCATTTGTGGGAGCTGATGTTCAAGAAACTTACCTTAATATATCTCAAGTTAATGTGGATTATTCAGAAGAAACGTTTTCGTCAGTTTCACAGCCTGCAAAAGACTTCGTTCAAAAACTTCTCATAAAAAATCCAGAGTAAGTAGCAAACTCCTCAGGCAAGAATCCTAAATTTGTGGAGCACCTAGAGAAAACGAATGTTAATTTATGTAGTTAATGTCACTGATAAGATCACTTGGATATTTCACAGTGCATTGGTATTTTCAACTGGATATTTAAAAGTGCAGGTTTATGTTTTCCCATAATGTGTGAGAAGAATCTTGGATTCAATGTCTGACTAAAACTGTCAGTTATTATTTTTAATCTTTTTACTGATAATGTTGTTATTAGTCAAGCTTGTTCTTTGAGGTTTTTTTTAGTTTGGGTTTCTTTATATTTTCATTCAGATGACAGATTTTTAACAGATTTTATTAAAGTATACTCTAGAAAGGTCACATTCTTTTCTATAATTACTGTAGTTTGGAAAGGCAGTTACCTCTTTGCAGTGCTGTCTTGTTTCCTGACTTACCTTTATCTTTTTACTTAAATACATCTCTTATTATATATTTATACTTGTCAGTGTTTTGCCTTGTTCAGTCTTCTAAAAATGTTCTCAGTCCAAAGTGAAAACTTTTTTGTTTGTAAGGCACGCTCCCTTAACTCTGCATTCTTCGGGGTTCAGACTCTAATCAAGACCTTGCAAAGTAGCTGAACTCAGAGAAGTGAGCTGGTCAGGTGTTATTGATTGCAGTGCTAGATGTTGTCACCTGTGGTGAGACAGTAATCCTTCTCATCTTCAGAGAGCCTCCAGCAGGCAGGAGTGACCCTGCCTGGCTGAGAGGCTCTCGGATATGAGGAGACAATGGGAGGTGATTCCTGGGAAGTGGCTGCTCTAGGGTGGTATGGACTCCAAATAAAGTCACATCTGAAGAGTCCTTCCTGTCTTAACAGCTCACACACACAGTTTGTCAGGATCTGAAATGATTCACAAAACCCCAGTATCGTGAGGGAATCTTGTCTTTCGTGTTTTGTGGAGCACCCAGGAAAATGGAATCAGTGATGAAGAACCTGCTTTGATAACTCTTGGCGTGGACCTGTGGGATATTTGACATTCTGTCACAATTACCACTCGCTTTCTCCTGGGCATCTCAAGAGTCTTCATTATAGCCTTAATAAGCTGCCTTTTTATTTTCCCCATTCCAACTCCTGATGACTATACCTCCTTGAATATTAAGAGAAATAGACTGTTCTCAGAGAATCAACTCTGTAAAGTTGCACTTTTCTGACTGAAAAATATTCCCGTGTTCTGGTGGAGTTAGGGACAAATAGTGGGCTCTGTTGCCTTGGAGCCAGTTTTCTGGCAAGTTCTGTGGAAGTTAGCAATGCAGGACACAATTAAAACTTGCAGTAGCGCTGTTCTAGGTTATCCGGAGGAGCAATTTTCTAAGTCTGGTTTGTTTGGTAGGATCGTTTTTAAAGGGTTTATGCCAGATGAATTGCAAGAGTAAAACACTAGAAAATGTTAGAGTTGATGACATCCTGTTAGCTTGGCTATCCCTGAAAGCATAGTGGCTGAACATTCATGAGCCTCACTATTTATGGCCTCTATAAATATGACTTTAAAAGCAAAAGCAAGTGCCCATTTATGTGTACCCTGTTGAAGACATTCCAAGGGACCATGTTGAGGACATTCTGAAGGACTGTGTTCCTTGTTCTGATGAAAGCTTACCAGCTTTAGGGTAAACCATGAAGTAAATTTAGATGGACGTAGCCAATACTTAACTGTGTTTTGTAGCAGCTGAGGTAGGAGTGGAGTGAAAACACACCAATATTGACTCTTCAGTGTCAATTTTGCTTAGGATTTTTAGCATCAGAGCTATTTTAGTTTTTTAGTACTGGTGAAATTAACTTAAGCACCTTTCCCTTTCTCCTTCCGAAGGGACAGGCCCACTGCAGCGGACTGTCTCTCCCATTCGTGGCTGCAGCAAGGGGAGCTCACGCTCCTGTGCAGCCCTGGAGGAACTTGCTGCTCCTCTCAGCTGCCAGGACACCCAACAAAGTGCTCGGAAGAGTGGAGTGTAAAATCCAGCTGCAATGGTAGCTGCAGTGACAAGGAGGACAAGGAGAACATTCCAGAGGACAGCAGCACACTCTCCAAACGCTTCCGCTTTGATGATTCATTGCAGTACCCCCAGGACTTCATGACAGACTTTGTGTGTTAATGTGTAATACAGACTTCTCGGGAAATGAGTTCAGCATAATCTGTTCCAGTGGTTGAAAAAAAGGTTCTGGCTTGCCAGTTTGTGCAGCATTGGCATACTGGAAATGCACTTTGATTCTTTTATGCTGGTGCCTCCTTTTCTGTCCATTGCTGGCAGTGGATTTAACTCCTGAGGAATTGGAGTTGTTGCGCCAATGAAATGAATTATTTTTTTTAAGAAGATATAATTAAATATTTTTGCACTTTTCAAGTTCTAGTCAAAAGACGATGCTAGAGTGAACAAACTGAAACCTGCAAATGAGTTTAAACACAGCCTTTACCAAACAGTGGTTGAACATGTGCATGCTTTTAGGACTACCCTTTGTAAGAAATTGGGAAGGGAAGCAGGGAAGCTGAATCTTGCTGGTTTACTGGAGTTGCTTGCTACTATTCTCACCACTTGAAATAGAGGCTAAATTTGGTATGTTTTGGGGCTATGGTACATCTGTTGGGGCCATTTGGAAACCTGTTTTCCCTCTAGGATCACTGATTTACAGTTCCGCCTTACAGATCTGGTCCACTGGGGCATTATCATGCATATTCTGTGTGGTTATGCTGTGTTGGATCTCTGCAACACTTGGCATAGAAAACAGGTAGATTGTCAATCCTTGTGTTTGTGGTCCTCGACTTCTTAATATAAATTACGTTTGAAGATGAGGTTCCTATGCTGTTGTGAATATTCGAACTTGGTGGTTTGCTTTTATCAAACCTCTGAAATAGTATGATCTACCTGTATTGATTTATCTTTAAAAAAACCAAAAAATCCCCACACAAGCAAGCCCCAAAACACAAAACCTCTAGTTGAAAGTAGTAAAAACTGAGTAAACTGAAAAAAACCATTTTTTGCCAGTGAAACTGCAACTAACAACTTTTCTCTGTGCTCCTCTAATGTAGAAGTGCATCTTGCTGTCAATTAGCGTTGCCCATAATTACTCAGCTTCACGTCTGCTCTGAGAAATGGACTGCAGTGTGTTAGCATTTAAAGACAAACTACCTAATAATTGTTTTAAGCCTTTAAAATTGGTTTGGTTTAGTGGTGTTTTTTAAAGTTCTGTGCCTTGCACTTCCACTTGTTTATGGCACTGAGGTAATAATGCCTGTGTCAAGTTTTGTCTTAGAGCAAATGCCAGTTGTGCCTTAACAGCCTGAAACTAATATTCATAAAACAAGCCCTTTAATCATAAGAGAGGCTGGGAGCCTTTTGGGGCATCGAATTTATTAAAACACTTACAGATATTTTGAAAGTAAATGCCACTTTAAAATATTTTGGGATTTTCCACTCTTCAAAGCTTAAATTTAATTGTCTTTGAATTGAATTTGTTTTCTGTAATAAAATACCATAATCTGATAATCTTTTTCAAGTGTGCCTGTGGATTTGTCAGTAGTTGGGCAGATTGGCATTTTGGAATATGATTGAGAGGTGACCCTGGTGATGGTAAAAGGTTGTGTTTTATCTTTCTTCATACAAGGAAAGAGCAGGTTTTTCCCAAAGAGATTTCAGAATAAGGTATCTCCATAATGCTTGGGGGGATTCAGGACTGTTGTTTTGGTTTGGGGGGATGCTCACGTTGACAAGTGGAAAGCAGACTGAGGTGCAAGGCATGTAAAACTTTCCAGCTTGTGTTTTACCGGAAGAAATTCTCCAAGACTTAATTTCATGTGTAATGAAGTGACAGGTTTGTTCAGCAGAAACAAAGCTCTGATAGCTGGGTGTGAGTCAACCACACTGAGTCTCCTCTGTGCGTTAATTCTCATGGAGCTTTTTTCAGTGGTGCTGATTGTGTGTATAATTACAGAATTACTTTGCAGCAGGCAGCTGTTGGATTGTGCTCATGTACTTTACACCCTAACTTTTCAAGGTTCTTGGCTTTTCCCAGTTGGAGTCTTACCTGACCTTTTGATTTTTTTTCCATCATCATGGACTTCAGTTTGAACTGGGTGAGTTAAAACCACAAATTATTCAATACGTCTGTAGAAGTTAAAGCTCACTTAAGATAAAGAAGGAAATGCCAAAAAGCTGTGTAGATCAAGGTAACAAATAATGTTTAAAAACTTGTCATAATTTAAAGTTCTGCCAAAGTATTCTTGAATTGAAATTACAACTATTTTTTAGCATCTGGAAAATAAAGCTGATAGCATATGCCAGCACTTTATGACAGAGCTGTTATTCCTTAAGACTTTTATTACAGTATTTGATATTTACGTTTCTTACTGCTTTAGAGCTAACTTATCTTTAAATAATTGAAATTTGGTTTTATCCAAAGAATTGAAGTTTTGAATCCTTTACTTGTATTTTATGTATACTTAGAATATACCTCGAATCAGCCTTTGTTTGGATAAGTGCATTTGATTTATTTTAAAATATTGTTGTGCAAATTAACTCCAATTGAATGTAAATACATACATTGTAGGCAACTGTTAGTCTGTTTTGCCTCCTGCCATATTACTGGGGCTTTCCAAGCATGAATGAATGCTGAGTGACATTTTCAGGTGACTGAAGTCATACTTTTATGCAGTTTATGACCTTTTTTATATTAAAAAAAAAAAAAAGCTTTGCCATTTCTTCAAAACGTCATGTTTTTGTTTATTCACAGAATCAGAGGCTGACTGAGGTTGGGAGAGACCTCTGGAAGTCATGTTGTCCGAGCCCCCTGCTCCAGCCATCCATCCCACCTAGGCCTTGCTGGCCAGAACGATGTCCAGGTGGCTTTGGATCTGCAAGGAAGGACACTCTGTCTCCTTGGGCCACCTGCTGCAGTTCTCAGTCAGCCTCTCAGTAAACGTATGTACTCAGATGGAACCTCACATGTTCCAGTGTGTGTGCCCTTTCCTTCTTGTCCTGTCACTGGGCATCACTGGCAAGAGCCTGGCTCCATCTTCTTTGCACCCCCAGTTCAGATGATGATACATGTCAATAGGAGTCTCCCTGGCTTCCTTCTAGCTAAACAGTCCCTGCTGCCTCATCCTTTCCTTGTCAGAGAGGTGCTGCAGTCCCTGAATGCCTTTGTGGCCTTTAGCTGGACTCCCAGCTGTGTCTGTGTGTCTCACACTGCGCACTGGGATGCCCAGAGGTGGGTGCTGCCCCTGTGTGAGTAAAGGGAAGGATCAGCTCTGTCACCCTGTGGGTGCAGCCCATGCCATCAGCCTGGTCTGGGGCACACTGCTGGCTCCTGTTCAACTCCAGGACCCCAGGGCCTTCTCTGCAAAGGGGTTTTTCCAGCTGGAGGGCTCCGGGATGTATCAGTGTATGGGACTGTTCCTCCACAGCCCTTTTCTCCAGCCCGCAGAGGTCCCTACGGATGGCAGCAGGATGCACAGGTGTATCAGCCACTCCCAGTTTTGTGTCACCTGCAGCCTTGCTGAGGGCATGCTCTGCCCGTCCTCATTAACCAGGATCATTCTGGGGAGTGTCAGGCCTCGCTGAGTCTTGGCAGGCAGTGTCTGCTGCTCTCCCTCCAGCCCCTGACAGTCATTTCACTGCAGAGGGTTGCTCAGGTCTGACTTCCCCTAGCTGCATCCATGCTGACCACTCACTACCAGTGAATCATGAACTTAGAGGCTCACTTCCTGGAACTGTTTTCCATGTGTCTGGGGTTTATGTAGAAAATGTTGATGTTTCTATTTGTAATGATCTAGTTATATCTTGCTGTACTGAGGTGATACTTTTTATATTAAATTCTAGTGCCCTTTCTGAATGGCCGTAAGACAGCGTAAATGGAATCTTTGTTATACATATTAACTTCTTAGGTCACTAATGATACATTTGTTTCATTTTCAAGAAGGTGGCTGAAATAGAAAACAACAAACCCAAAACAAGTGTCTTCTAGAAAAGGAATTGCACTCAGAAGAGGGGGTTAACGCCTGGTGGCTTGGATAGTGTGTTTCTTCTGAAAGCACATTTCATTGACTAAACTTTTCCATTTTTTGAAATGCACAAATGGACTTTGTTTTTAGTGAAAGTAAACAGTGTGTCCATGCTTTAGTTGCTTTGGTGTTGCAGTATTAAATTCAGAAATTATCTGAATATTTACATTTCTTGCAGTGAGACTTCTTATCAAGAATGATGCTATATTTTTAACATGTCAAGAAAAACTGTTCTGTTGAATGGTGGTTTGAGACAATTTGAAATTTCTGCCTTTTGAAAAGTCCTAAGGAAGGACATATCTTTGAGAAATGCATCACAGTGACTTTAAACTGAGAGTAGAGTTAGATTAGATAATGGGAAAAAAATTCGTGAAGTGAGGGTTGTGAGGCACTGGAACAGGTTGCTCAGAGAGGCTGTGGATGCCCCATCCCTGGAAGTGTTCAAGGCCTGGTTGGATGGAGCTCTGAGCAACCTGGTCTAGTGGAAGGTGTCCCTGCCCATGGCTGAGGGTTGGAACTGGATGGTAACTAAGGTCCCTCCCAACCCAAACCATTCTACGATGATAACTGGCCCTCTTCTTACCAGGACAGCTGTGCTTGTACTTTTGCAAAGTTGAGTTTGAAAAAATATTTTGTAAAATTGGGGCAGAACACGAGTGTGCAATTACTGTGTGTGTTTCAGAAACTACTCGTCCTGGGCATTAAGAACTTGTCAGCTGACAGGCTTGAAAATATTGCTTTGTCCACTCAGCATTGCAGAAATGAGCAAGATAGAGAATGAATCAGAGTGTAGAAAGTCTACCAAATTTAATGGTAATATTACAAGGCTAAATTGCCAAGTCATCTACCAGTGCTATGAGAGTATAGGGAAACTCTTTAATAATTAAAAGCAGGTATAGGAATTATGACATAAAAATTCCTATCTGGTTAGCCCATGTAGTGAATAAACAGCAAGGTAGGTATTATTCTTGTTTGTAAGAAGAAAGTTCTTCTGATAATGGAAAATGTTAGATGCAGAAGGGTTTTCTTTATAATGTTTCTCATATTAGAGATCTGTGTCTTTCTTCCTCTGAAGAGTACAAGCAGGTATGCTATTTCCAGTTTCCTAAATCACACAATGAACCCCAAAATGTCACATTCTAGCAAAAGGACTCCCATTCCCAGCAGTGGATGGCAGTGTGCTGAATGTGCCACTGCTTGCTGTTGGTGTAGTTCTGATAGCTGAAATAGCATGGAGCTCCCTTGGCATGTTTTCCAGCTGGACTGGTCCGTATCATGGCCCCTACAGAGTCGAGCTTGTTTGAATCTCCCTGTGCTAGGTTGAGTATGAGGGTGTTTCTCATTTCAAAATCAAAACCAGACTTTGCTAGCTTGGATTTGGAAAATGCACTGGGAATTCCAGGTGATGTTGAGCCTTCTACAGCTGGACAAAGCAGAAATACCCTTGTGGTTCTTTGCCTGTGGTATTTTAGTAATGGGGCTTTTATGTGTAAAACTTGCTGTCTAGACTCATAATGCTCTGTGTGCAGTTCACAAGATGGGTTACAGGCCTGAACCGCAGCTCATTTATAGGGATTTTTCAGCAGGTTAACTTTGTAAAATGTAGTGTAAGATATATATTGCTGTGAAAACATATAGAAACCTCATTTAAAATCCACACACTATTCAACATGGTGAAAGCTGTTTCAGGTCCTGTAGAAATCCAAACCTGGCCACAGCAAAGTGTTAGAAGTCATACCAGCTGTGCCATTAGGTGATTTAGATTGGCCAAAGCATTGGATTCGGTGGAGGAAACACCCACTGACTACCAATGAAGCTGAATGAGATTTTTATTCATGTTTTGTTTTTTGTTTTTTTTGTGTTCTGTAATTTTCCAGGAGTGTGGGGGCAGGTTGTTTAAATCCTAGGTCATTGTGCGCAAGATGGGCTGATGAATGATGGGGCACCTGGAAAACCTTTGGTTGCTGTTGGGGGTTAGCCACCCAAGCCCATTCTAGCGTTTTGCAAACGCAGCTGAGTTCCTTTACATATTTAGCTGAGGGACCTGCCACCCTGCTTTGCCTGAAGACGAGCACCTGCACTCACTCATTGATACACATGGGTTATTTATAAAGGTAAGGAGGACACCTGCCTAGGCAGCAGGGAATGGCGCATGGTGCTCAAATCCGTCCTTATTTGAAGCCGGCAGGCGCGGCAGGGGCTGGCGCTTTTTCTGCTGGCAGGCAATCGCCGTGCAGTAAGGCACAGCTGAGCTCCGGCCCGGCGCAGCTGCCGGCGCTTTGTGGAAGTTTCATTGCGTCCCCTCAGGTGTGAGGCGTTCTCGGCTCAGGCGAGTCCAGCGCGGGCTCAGCGCCCCGGCAGCGCAGCCGGGGTTAGGCTCCCGCCGGTTTCCAGCGGCTGGGATGAGGCGGTGGAGCCCGGGAAGCAGCGGTGCCGAGCTGTGCCGTGTCCCGCTGCAGAGCGCCGGGCCGGCCGAGCGCGGGGCCTCGGGGCGGCGGCTGAGGCGCTCCCGCAGCGCCCGGGGCACCGGGCTGCCGGAGCGGGCTTTGAGCTGAAAGGTGCGTTCTGTTTGGTTTTTTGTTTGTTTGTTTGTTTTTTTGTTTAATTTTCTTTTTGGCTGAACTCGCTTTTATGAGTTAACTTTCTGCCGTGCCGGTTTTTATCGCTGCCAGCCCAGCCTCGCTCGGTGTGAGCAGGGCCTGGCGGGGCGCAGAGGCCGCGGCGGCCGGTCCCGCTGAAGCGCAGGGCGTTGGCACCCAGCAATCAAACGCGCTGCCTGTGCTGCGGACTCTGCAAAACAGAGTTTTACAAGCAACGCAGTCCTCCTTAAAGCTGCCCAGATCTCCTTTAATTCGTTTAGCAGTGCAAATTTAAACAGATGCTTTTGGTTTGGGCTGCTGTTCCTGTAGTGCTTCCAGAGTGACTCTCTCCTACAGGCACCCCTTTGGAAACCACAGAAATTGATTTGCTTACCAAGTCTTCAGCTTGTTGCAAAGTACAAAATACTATGTCATTGTCTTGGTTTCAGCTGGACTAGAGTTCATTTTGTTCTCAGCTGCTGGCACAGACCTGTGTTTTGGACTCAGTATGACAATTACATTGATAACACACTGATGTTTTGGTTGTTGCTAGGTAGTGCTTACCCAAATCAAAGACTCTTGAGCTTTATATTTCAGTTTCATCATGTAAGACATGGAGAACAAAGAGCACGTTCGAAGTTCAGGGTCACCTGATTGATTCGGGTGCTTTTACCCACATCAGCTGTAAAGCTGCTGATAAACCTGAGTCCATCAGATCACCACGGGCTGGTTATAGGGCTGGAGCATTTGAGGTGTGAAGAGAGTCTTGAGGGAACTGTGTGTGGTGGGAGAAAATAATGTGGTGCAGGGATGTAGTTATAGGCTACAGAGAAGGCGGTGCCAGATTCCTCTTGGTGTTTTGCTGCAGCGGCAGGAGGGGCAGCTCCCTCCGTTCGCAGGGAGGGGAATTCCGACCAGGCATAGGGACGACATTCTTTGCAGTGAATCACAAAGAAAGGGAGAAGTTTTCCTGCGGAGGCAGTGGCCTTGGAGAAGTTCGAATCTCTACCGGACAAAGCTCGGTGCCATCTATTTCAAAAAAATGTTATGTGATTTTAAAGGTTAAAAAATGCAAGACCTTCCAGTCAGTTTGCAAGAACAATAAAGTGACATCAGGGAAGGTGGAAATAAACTATATGAATTTAAACAAAAGTTTTTGCATAACTGGTGGATGGGATCATGATTTAAGCCCAGCCAGTGATGCAATTCTTCCATTTGAATCTGTCATCAAACTCTATTTTTCAGCTATGCCAGCCATTAAAATAAAGTGTTGAAATAAACCGAACTTAGACCTTTGAATCTCAAAGTATTTGGACCAAGACTAATGAATCTTATTCAATCACACAATATTTCTCACTCAAAATAGTAGTGATAATAGCACTATTAGTAAAAGAAAAAAAAATGTTTTATATGATGTTAATAAAAATTAATAATATTGTTGATTTCACCTTAATTTATTCTGGTTTTAATGTCTAACTTTTGTCTATGTTTTACTGTGTATATAATATGTTAGTACAGTAGCTTGTGTGTGCAACCTGTAAATAAACATACATATATTGAGGGGGTGTGCTCAAAAATTTCTTGCTGATAGGGATCAAGAAAGTTTGGAGGTCACAGATGTAGAGGAGCGTGGTAGCACGCAGTGGCTGGTTGGTATTGTGGGTATTTAGAGAGTAACTTAGGTATCAGGTTAGTTACTGGGCATTGCCTGGACATTTTGAAGCTGTTTTTCAGGAAGCACTGAGTTTGTGTATGATGGCTTGGGGGTTATTTCTGTGCCTATCTAGCCAGTGTAAGCAGCAGATAACAAGTCATTTCTGTAGTGTGGGCAGCATGCCAGGAGAACTAAACTGCATGTTCTGCAGGCTTCTGAGCAGGCAGTGTAGTCAAACAGCAAACGTTTCAAGCAATTGAATTAGCTGTGGAAGACTCCATATCCATTCCTGGTACACTAAACTAATCAAAGTCGTGAAACCTGAGGTGTAGAGAACTTGAATTTGCATTTACTTCTTCACAAGAAAACTTTAAAAAGCACTCATTGGCAAGTTGTATGAACTCATTTTGCCTTTATAGCCTTTGTTGAATGATCATTTAAAATTTAGCAGATGTAGAGTTTGCAATTTGACAACTGTAAAATCCCATCTCCTCATTTCACAAATATCACTTCAGTAATCAACCCCCTGCTGTTTCTTTGATGTATTTATGTTTCAGTTCAGCAAAGCCCTTACATTCACCCTTGAAATGTAACTTGTCTTTAGTCACTTGCTGTTCAGCAAAGTTCTGGTGCATGTGCCTCGTATTCAATGTTTGGAATAAAGGTGAATGCCTCAGTGGTCAGCTGAATTTGGGTCTGAGTGATTTGAACTTTTGCTACAGTGAAGTTTAATATCAGGTGTAATTGCAGCAGTTTTTTCAAGCAAAAAGTAAAATGTTTGCGCTCTGAGAATATGGTGTCTTTAAGATGCGTGCATGTCTGCTATAATTTTGTGTTGGAGAATGAAGAAATTGCATTTCATCATGGGTAGAGTGTAACATTATACTGGCATGAACCCCCTTCTGAGATTTAAACTGCAACTTTACTGAGCATGGTAATTTGTTCCTATGTGATCCTGAGTTGATGTGCCATCTCAATGGTGTGACTGTGGAATACAACAGAAAACAGACTGGACACAGAAGTGAACCCAGATGGAGTAGAAGTGGTGTAGAAAACTACTGGCATGGGCTGTATAAACTTGTCAAAGCTTTCCACATTTTTCCACGTGCATTAGCAGTAACAAGGCACGTTAAATTCTCAAAGTAGAGGAATTGAGATGCCACATTCATCTAATGCAGGTGATTCACAATCCTGGTTTGCAAGAAAGACACTGGGAAGGGTGTCCAAAGTTGTGGGTTTACCACTGTCTTCTTCTGAAGATTTTAAAGTTTTGTCATACATTAACTTGCATTTTGAACCATTCCTAGAAAAGTTTGAGCCTGTCAGTGAAAGAGTCACCAAAGAACATTCAATTGAGAAAGCTTTAATGGAAAGGAATTCCAAAGAGGACTAAGTGGAGTTCTTGACCATAGAGAAACAGAATGTTTTGTCATCCGTAGCTGATATTCAGACCATGGTGTCAAAATTCAGACTATGAGAGGATCTCCTTTCATTAAACATTATGAAAAGAGAGAAAGGTAATTTTCTCTAATAGAACATCACCAACTATTGTAACCAAACAAGAAATCTGTTCTGTTTAATCTAAAGCATAGAGACTTCAAGTACTTTTGTTTATCCTCCTTAAGCAGCGAATTAATCTTGTTTTAAAGGGATAAAGCTTTTGTCCCTTGTCAGCCACACACTATTTAATCCCTTCAAGCTCATTTTTAATTAATGATGTGGGAGCGCTAATGCATTGGAGATGTTCCTAAATATTTTTAACACTCTCTGGTACTTAAGACAGTAGATGTATTTTATTAATACCTTTGTTTTACTAGCTAAAATAGATCTGAAGTAGAGATAGAAAAGTTGAAGACTAAGAGAATATTGTCTAAACTTTCTACTTAAAATATAAAACTACTGAACTGTTTAGCTCTTCAACAATTAAAAATGTTAGGGTTTATGTAAAGGAGATGAAGAAACTGAAGACAAGACGAATTTCAGAGATGGGATGAAAGATTTATATTTTTTTTTTCCAAAGCAGAAAATTAAATTCTAACATTAAGCATCACATTCAAAATTTGTACTTCTTCCTTTGAGCATTGATTTTAATCTGGTTTCATCTCTTCTCAATGAAATACTTCTTAAATCCCCCAGACATAGCCATATTGTGAAACCCAGAAGCCTTTCCTAGAAAGCTTGGCTATAAATATCTAGCTAATATGGATACCTCAAAACTCCCTCTGACCTGCAGAAATGCTCTTTTGGATTTCATTACGTGTTCAGTAAATATGGATACATATGTACATATCCCTACATGTTCATTCCAATAAGTATTTATTCTCTAACTGCTGCACTACCATAATATAGGAGCTCCTTCCTTGTTAATGCAAAATAATTGGGTTTGCCTATTTAAAAAGAGTAAGCTTGACGTGGTAATTTCATCATTTCAGTTTTCAGAGTGTTTTCAGTGATGACTGACAGTGATAATGCAAGGTATGACTTCAGTAACACGTAACTGTTGCTACAGTCTTTGAGATTCAGGCAATCACACATTGGTTGCTCTCTTAGTAACCTAATAAAGCATGGAGAATTCTGGACTGCTGCCAAAGAGAATTCCAAATTCCTTGTCTTTGTTTTGGTGTAAGTTAACTGACCTTCCTAACCTTCCTCTTGGAAACTGCATTTTTCTCTAGCTCTTGGTAGAAGCAAGGTCACCAGAGATGAGGTACCAGAAGCTAAAAGATGAGAGAGGGACTTTGTTTAGAGGCAATGGTACGTGTTGGGTACAATGATCTGTTGTTTAGAACCTGTGGCAGTGAGTAAAGGAAGAATTAAATAAGTTATCACATATTTAATTTAACAGGACTTGATGCAGCCCATGTATGGGTGTGCTGGTGAGAAAATTACTGCTATGGTTCCAGTGATGTTGAATGAAGAGTATATTTGTACAACAGATGAGTTTATTATACAAAGACACGATATCTATTTTAACAGCAGGCACTTTTGGTAATAATTCCATCTCTATTGTCCAGTAGTTTGAGAGTTGTAAAAAATGTTTCCTGTTTCTCTATGGGAAAGAAGAATATAGGTATTTGCTGTAGAATTATAAATAGCATTTTTTTAAATATATTTTTTGCAAATTGCTTATGTCAGTGAATTGGGAATAGAGAGAACAGCTGTCATCACATCTGTGTGATAATGGTGAGATAGTAAGGAGTGTCAAATGGTGGTGGCAAATAATTTTTAAATTATGCAAAAAAATTGAGAATACTTAGAACAAATGATAGACCAAAGGACCTTGAATTTTTTGCTTTCAAAGGAAAGACTGTAAAACTATTGAATTATATTAATATGTACCCATAGTGGGCAGTAATACTGAACTCCTAACCTATCAACCAAATATGTTCCACATCCACACTTGGAATTTGAAGTCAGAAATAAAATACGACTTAAGCATTGGGCTATTTACTACCTGAAATCTTTTAATTAAAACCACATGTCTTTTTGTTGTCCTGTATGCAGGGCAAGGCCTGCTTAGCTCTGGTTCAGTAGTTTAGGTTGCTTTCCTGTCTTCTGCCATGTCAACCTATCCTAGCAAACGCAAAGAGTGGTCTGGGCTTGGGTGTTTGTCAGAAGGCAGATTCCATATTCTGTTAAAGGGTATGAGTCCACAAATACTATTACATACTAAAACATGTCCTGCGTTTGTTCACTGGTACTGTTTGTCTGTTTATTGGATTCACCTCGTTCAGGAACGCCTGGCACCGACCTTACAAATGATCCAGCTGCAGAAAATAATGTGGCATTTGTTATTGCAGAAAACAACATGGCATTTTTACTGCAGAAAATCATATGAGGTGAAATCTGCTGAGATCTTAAAGCTTCCACCTGTTACACCTGCTGCTGAATATGCAAATTGCCCAAAGGTCTCAGCAGTCTCCTGAAAATGCTTTGCTGGAAGCACCTGAGCTGATGTCCCTCTATAGGCAGTGCAAAGGAAAGCTGTTCATACAGGAGATTCTGGATGAGAGGCTGAAGGTTCAGGCTACTTGGCTTTATTTGGAGCCAATTTTCAGTTCTGACATCATGACACAGATGCCTGAAGGAAAGTGCATAATTCAATACTTGACTAAAAGACTTGATGAAATCAGTTTTTCAGGTACATACTGCTGTCTTAAGAGTATAGAGTGAATTTGTAGTATGTATCAAAAAAATTGCTTCTGATAAAACAGTAATCCATTTTCTGTTTCATCTTAGCTTCCTTACTTAGGTTCTTTAAAAAATCACTGGTTCAGACAATCAGAGAAACATTGGTTGGGAGGGGCCTCTGGAGTTCAGTTAATCTGATTCCTTTCAAAAAGCAGGAACTTTTGGCACCACTCCATCAGGTCAATTACAGCTTTGTGTATCCAAATTTCAGAAATCTCCGTGGATACAGATTTCTTGCTGATTACCTCCAGAGGCTTCAGGGCTCCTAGGGAATAATTTTTTCCTGCTGTCCAAGCTGAATCTCCCAAGCAAAGATTTGTACCTGTTACTGGCTACAATTAAATTCTACAGTTGATTTCCATTTCACAAAACTGAGCAGACTCCAGCTCTCCCAAACTCCTCTCATGCATGCTCTGCAGATTCTGATCCTCAGGGAATTACCAGCTACCTTGTGATTCTGGTAATCCTGTTATATAATTCTAATAATGATTAAAAAAACCTGCCTTCATCTGAAGATGTTTGCTAATATCAAGGGACTTCTTGTAGGATGTTGCATTTTTAATGTACTTGTAAGTGGACTTACTAAACTATTCAAAAAAAGTCAAGAAATTGAGAAGTTTGCTGGATATTTCTGAATGTTGTGTGGTGAACGATCCATTTTGATAAAATCATCTAATTCAGATATTCAGTGCTACTCAATTACGAAGTTTTTTGGGTTTTTTTGGAATGTGCTACGTGCTACCACTGGCAGGAAAAAAAAAAGAAATCATTTTTTGTGCAGGAGAGTGTTAATGCCAGAATAGAAGTTCAACAGTGTCAGGTTGATTTTGGCTAAATGAGCCAGGTTCCAGGAGGTGGCACTGTCCTTCCACAAATGCAGTGTCTGAGGTTCGTGGCTTGAAAGGATGCTCTTCCCCAGACTATACGGACAGCGTTTCTTGGAGCATAAAGCTCATTTGAGTCTGTTCAGGCTGACTTTTTTTGCATTTATATGACATTGTGTATTATGTTGCTTTATTGGCTTAGTTTTTCACTGCAAATTTGAATAATCATACATTATTCCTTTATTATAAATATCTAATTTAAGCAAAGTGTGCTGAGGTTTAAATTACTTAATGGTTTACTTTCCACTTGCCATAAATTTTTAGAAAATCTTGGGTACAGAAGTTTTTCTATCTTCCCAGGGAAGAAAGCAGAAGGAAAAAAAACCAAATGTAAAACAAATCCCAGGCTGCAATCTGTTATATATTAAAAGTTATATTTAGAAACTAGATTGCTGATGGTCTTTTAACAGGGTACTCAGGCTATTTTTCTACACTTGATTTATGTGCTTTTCTTGATATTTTTTTCCCCCGCAACTGACACTGGCAGTGTCACTGACAAAATAAGTTGCACTGGTGTTTTGAATAACTGGGAATGATGCCATTCCCTTTTTTATTTCGTGCCTTAGTTGTAAATAGGAAACTATGTTGAACCATAAGTTATTTTTTCCCTAGCTTTTTCTCATATGAAAGAAAAAAACAAGCAGGAAGAATCCCATTTATAAAACTGGCAACACTGCTTTGATTTGCTTTACCAGTTGCAATTATTCCATTTGCTGTTGATAAATAGACTAAGAAAGGGAACGAAACCCACTCTTCTCTTGACAACGTATGTTGTCAATTGTTGTAATACAATTGTGCATTACAAACTGTTTTACAAACCAAATTAAGAACTGTGCTGGCATGCCGACACCTTGATTGTCTATGCATGGATGAAGTTTCTGCAGTTCGCTGTGGTTCGTGCGAGGCAGGAGGCACAAGGTGAATGTGTTTCCTGCACAAAGGAAGGCTGTCGTTATTGCATTAGGGAGCTGCACCCCATCACGATCACTTAGATCAGCCCACAGGTCTGCTTTTGTCACTAGATGGGAAGGATTTGTGTAACACGAGCAGGGGATTAAAGCTGAATGTATATTACAAATGTGCATCAAACATTCAGAGCTTTTGGGCTGCAACTGAGCTTGGAATTTACTGTTAAATTCTCCAGACTGAAGCTGAGAAGGAGCTGTGAGTCCAGTCTGCCCTGGCTCCCCGTGAGGAGTTTGTTTCTGGGACGCCTCTTGCAGCCCGGCTCTGTGCAGCAGCGCAGCCTCTCTCCTCAGGTGCCCTCGTCCCGTGGGCTGCCGCTCGGTGAGGATGTTCTGCCGCTCGTCAGGGCCTTCCCTGACCGGCTGAGTCTCCCTTTGTCACGGGCTCTGACAAAACTGCTCCTGCTGCAAATAGTTGGGGCACACCTTTGTTCTCTGATGTCCGTCGTCGCTGTCAGCGCTCCTTGCGAGCCCTCGGTAATTGATTAGGCTGAAATTCTCCCTGTAAATCTCTGTGGAGTTGCTCGTGCTGGATACAGTTGCGTGTTTTGTTCTCACCCCGGGTATGTGTTCCTGGCTGTGTGCCTTCAGGGGCAGGCACCAGGCAGAGCCGAGGGAGTCGGGGTCAGCTGCGATTTCTGGTTACCTCTGTTTCCATCTCACCTCTGGCCATTCCAGCACCACTCGGGTCTGGGGAATGCACACTGGTTTAGGTGGGAGAGGAGATGCCTTGGCAGAACCTGTGTTCCCAGGCTTTGGGAAGTGGAGCAAGGGATTGGTATTAATCAGTTCCCATTTCCCTGCCAGGACTTTGCCCTGATAGAACATTTTTTATTGCAATGTGAGGGGTTTGGATCAGTTCACAATGTCCTGGCATGGAACTGAACTAGAATAAATTCAGTTGTGGTTTAAATTCAAGCCCATTCTGGAACTGAGTAGAAGGATTTGTTTGATTTCTTCATTGTAAATCTGCATAATTTCCTACATTTCAGTGTATCTTTGCTCTCCTACCCCATACTTGGTAAGCAAGATTAAAAACCGTAATGATGATTAGGCTATAAATGGGTCAGAAGGCAAATTAAATGCCAGAACCTGATGTTCAGACAACTGTATTTCTTTAAAGGTCTTTTCAAAACCTTTTCTGCAATGCAGCATTATATAATATACTTTTCTAATAATTTACATTAATTTAATTTGAGAGATTAATTTGGAAAGCACTAGAAAGAATTTGGAAAGCACGCTATATCTTAATGTGTATTTTGTCATCTGTATAGTGTACAAATACAAGAAACCCAGTGTTTATTCAACAATGTGTCTTGACATCGGTGTTATTCAGGTGCTGTTGTGAAAAGAAATAAAAATACAATTCTTTGTCTTCTTAAAACCAAGTGGAACTTTATTTTGAGAACAAAATTCTTTAAGCATATATTTAGTTAGGAAATATCTCAGGATCAGGGAATACCATTTTTAGATTACATTACTGGTTAGTGTTAGTACTGGAGTCAGTGTTGCCTGTGTATGACTGCTGTATTAATACGCATGTCTTGTGTATATATTTATATATTTTATATGGGAGGAAGGATTATTCTTTGCATTGAATTCTGATACTAAGTTACTGGTTAAAATGTGTGACACTGTTGTGGTCATAAACGTACACTTTAAAAAAATCCATCAAAATGTTTGAATTGTTCGTGTTGCTTCATTGCACAATGCAGTTGAATAGCCAGTGTAAATTGATGTTGCTCCAAAAGAATGATGGGAGTTGTGCTCTTTGATCAATTGACCCCGTTTTGAAATTATTTTCAGAAATAATAGTTCATGTTTTGAATAATTTCATACAAGCTGCCTAACTACTTCTCCGGTGAACTCCAGCAGTGAGCAAGGTCAGTAAATTGTAAACCTGACAATGCTTTGGGTAAAGCAGAATGTGATATAGAGATTCATTTTGATTAAGACTTCCTGCAGTGCTGTGTGGTGATTCTCTTCAAAAGACAGTAATATTTTTATCTGGAATAATTTCTTTTCCAGAACAGACATGTACTGACAGTAGTAACAACAGACAAGATGCTGGAAAAACTGAGGAAGGGCAATGAATTTCTGGAAATAATTCTGAAGGGACTTAATGAGTACTTAGAGAAAAAGCATCTGTTTTCCCCCAGTTTCTTTTTTTTTATCCAATTAAGAACTTCTTGAGGTTTTTTCAAAGGCCAAAGACCTTACTTGGTATGGAAGTATTTAACAGGGATCTTGTTAAGTAATATAACCCTTGGTATAAGGAGAGGAACTGAGTTTGGGTCCCCATACACAGACTTGACAGTGTGCAGTGAATGCAGTGCAAAATCATACAAAAACAAGAACAAAAATTAAAACAGTATTCTAGTTTAGTCATAGAGAAACATCCCTACAGTACAAAAAGCAGGATAAGAAATCTTGTGAAGAAAAAACTCTTAAAGGTGTTGATTTTATTTGTTTTTTAATCACAGAAAACTATTGTGTTAAGGTTGTACCTCGTTGCTCTACTCAATTTCCTTAATGTTTGCTATTGCTGGGAAGGTATAAATAATAACTTATGTACTGGAGGTGGATTAACTGTTGAAGAGAGAATTTTTGTTTATCCTTATTAGTTTATATATTGCAGAGACTGTAAGTAAGGTTTTGCATCTTTAAACTGATCTTCAGTAAATACAGTGGGAAGCATATTGCAGGGGGAAGTACACAGGAATTATTGCTGAGGAGAAACTTTTTTTAATCTAACTTAAAATGGTCTTTTAAGTAAATTGTTCAGATATTTTTCTTAATTACATATTCTTAGGTAGTATTGGAAAGAATAAAATGGAAACAGTAAGAGGACATGGATATTTCCTGTGTTGCAGGAATTAAGTTGTGTATGCTGTTTTGTTTGCAGATATGTGCCATTGATGTTTTATATTTGGGTTTGTAAAAGGAAAAAAGCATCTCAAAGCCCTATTGAGCTACTGGTGAATGAAGGACATTGTTCTGGTATCATAGTGAGAAGGAACTATTTAATAGAGAGAAATAAAAGTAATATAGTAAAAATTAAGAAATACCCAAAAACATAATCATGCCTAAGACCAGACATTCAACTTCATAACTTCTAAAATTTTTTGCAGGCACCAGAGGATTTTCTGGGGCAGGATAATAGACAGACTGAGGACACTGTCACCTTGGTGTGAGGAAAGCTGCCTAAGCAAAATCAAGTGACTCTGGGAGCACTTGTTGAGCTTGACGTTCATGCTGAGGATGTTCTTGCATCTCTAGTAAGCAAAAAAGGCAAAGATGAAAGTGACTTTGAATGGTTAAGTCAGCTTAGGTGCTACTGGGAGGTGAGTGATACCTCTCAATCCTATTAGAAGGTAATTTCTGTTCACAGTTTTTCAATTTCTGCTCGCTTGCTCACACAGGGAATGGTTACACTACAGTGAGAATTTCTGCTGATAGGAGAATACCTGGGACAATCATTTTATGGATTGCTAACTAGAATGGCCAGTAGCCAGACGTAAACAGTTTTTAATTAAAATTACTTGCTTCATCTTTGCTGAGTCTCAGTGCATTTGCTGAATTTGTAGGGAATGTTGCAGACAGAATTTGTTCACTCAAAGACTGTATTTTGGTTTCGTGATGCTCCAGCATANTTGTGAAATATAAAATATTTTTTTTAAAAAAGCAGGGGTCATGCATTAACCATAACTACAATTATTGGTTGTGATTGCTTCTGTTTATCTTTTAGAAAGTCCATTAACTTCCTCAATAGCTAGACAAAATAGTTTTACTCTGCAATATCAGAGTTTTACTCTGTAGGATCTTGGTTTAGGTGATGTTTAGTTTAAAAAACACTGGTTTTGTTTGATACATTATTATCTATTGATTGGTAATTTTTTTCTTCATTTGGGTTGCATTGAAATGAATATCTGAGCAGCCATGCAGTTGTTTCTCACTTCACTGAGCCAAAAAAACCCTTGTTTTTCTTTAAATGGGTCATAACCGTGGAGTTCTATGATATGAAAGTATGTATTAAAAATATAGTTAAATTTCACTGAAGGGATCAGTCTGTCAGTGTAAATTAACACCAAAAGAGAGGTGAAATTACTGGTGGGATACTTCTGCAAAAAAACAATAATACAGATCAATTCATGTGAGATACCTGACAAGGTGTAGAGCCCGATTTTCAGCTGTGAATTTTTCAAAGGAGGCATGGAAGCAACATTCTCTTCAGATAGCAACAAAGTTAACATCCTCTTGAGCGTTGCACAAAATTGGGGCATCCTTGAAATGTCCTTGGAGGTGTCTGGTAGTCACACCAAGCCCACGGGGTATTTTTTGGTATGCATTGCCTTTGATGCATTGAAGAAGTGTGCCTTTTTTTTTGATGCTGTTTCTAATTTGGAACATCTGGGGCTGACAACTGAGCAGTAAATCTGCTCTGGGCACTGAGGTCAGTGTGGCCCTTGGAAGCTGAGCCATGGCAGGTTTCTTATTTGGCATGCCTTTATTTGAGAAGGTGTTTTGTTACTCAGCTAAAAGATTGGCAACTGCATGCTTGGGAGACTTCTCAGTTTGGGAACAGCTACTAATATTGTAATACCTTCTGTTAGAAAACTATTTTAAAAGGTGGACTTTAAAGCAGAGCTGCAACTTACACCAATACAAGATTGTATTCATTAATTGAGGCTAATACTTGTCAAATTCTGCTTCAGCTGGTCCTAGGGACATTTTAGCTTATTTTCTTATTGGTTTTGAATGATGAAGAACATGTTTTCAGTATATGTTACATCCAATATTCTCCTCAGAAGAATATCCATATAAAAGAGTTAAATCCTCAAAACTGGAAAATAGATCCTTGGTTGTGAAAAGCTCCCAATTTATTTAT
>WAAG01036197.1:7932-56882 GCA_013390105.1 Tichodroma muraria | reverse complement strand
ACAATTTCAGTTAAAGATTTTAATTGACTTATAATGCACAAATAAAATAATATTGACAATACTTACTGGAAAAATATGAATGCTTTTGGGATACAATGTTTTACATAAATCAGGACAAGATCTCCTGTAATACAAAAGACATTTTTTGTGAAATATAAAATATTTTTTTTAAAAAAGCAGGGGTCATGCATTAACCATAACTACAATTATTGGTTGTGATTGCTTCTGTTTATCTTTTAGAAAGTCCATTAACTTCCTCAATAGCTAGACAAAATAGTTTTACTCTGCAATATCAGAGTTTTACTCTGTAGGATCTTGGTTTAGGTGATGTTTAGTTTAAAAAACACTGGTTTTGTTTGATACATTATTATCTATTGATTGGTAATTTTTTTCTTCATTTGGGTTGCATTGAAATGAATATCTGAGCAGCCATGCAGTTGTTTCTCACTTCACTGAGCCAAAAAAACCCTTGTTTTTCTTTAAATGGGTCATAACCGTGGAGTTCTATGATATGAAAGTATGTATTAAAAATATAGTTAAATTTCACTGAAGGGATCAGTCTGTCAGTGTAAATTAACACCAAAAGAGAGGTGAAATTACTGGTGGGATACTTCTGCAAAAAAACAATAATACAGATCAATTCATGTGAGATACCTGACAAGGTGTAGAGCCCGATTTTCAGCTGTGAATTTTTCAAAGGAGGCATGGAAGCAACATTCTCTTCAGATAGCAACAAAGTTAACATCCTCTTGAGCGTTGCACAAAATTGGGGCATCCTTGAAATGTCCTTGGAGGTGTCTGGTAGTCACACCAAGCCCACGGGGTATTTTTTGGTATGCATTGCCTTTGATGCATTGAAGAAGTGTGCCTTTTTTTTTGATGCTGTTTCTAATTTGGAACATCTGGGGCTGACAACTGAGCAGTAAATCTGCTCTGGGCACTGAGGTCAGTGTGGCCCTTGGAAGCTGAGCCATGGCAGGTTTCTTATTTGGCATGCCTTTATTTGAGAAGGTGTTTTGTTACTCAGCTAAAAGATTGGCAACTGCATGCTTGGGAGACTTCTCAGTTTGGGAACAGCTACTAATATTNTTTTTATTTTTTTTTTTTTTTGTGTGTACATAGTTGGCTGGATGTGTGTGTTTACTGTTACTTTAATACATATTATTTTTTGTGTGTTTCTACTGGCACAAATCCATTATGGATCCTAAATTGTGATCAAATGGGACACAGTTTGGAAGTATAAACCTTATTTGCCTTCAATCACTATGTGTTACTCCAGTAAAAAAATATAGAAGCTGTATAAATTAGCATCAGCACAGTAACAAGTGATTAAGTAAAAACCAATTGTCTTCTGATAAGAAGTTATAAAACGGAATATTGTATGAGCTACAGAGTTGCTGAGGTTTCCCTTCCTCTTCATGTTCTTTTTTTTTTTTAAAAGGACCCTAGAGTGAAGGGGGTATGTTTCAGATGTTTAATTTTTTTTTTTCTTTATTTACAGCCACACAAACGTTGCACCCAAAAAGCTGAAATTGAATTGAGCTCGAGGAAAGTTAAAAATTCCTATGGATGGTCTAAGAAAGAAAGAAACAAACCTGAGGGAGGTTCAAGATAAATTTGCTATACTCCAGCAGACACTGGAACCCAAGAAACAAGAGAAAGCTGACTTGGAAAATCAGGTGTGTGATGCAAAAGATGAACTATTCTGCTGATAGCCAGAGAAGTTATTTGAAATTTGTTTCTTTATCCCATGGTATTTCCCTTTTAACTGCCAATATGTGGAGCAAGCTGTACTTTCAGATAACAATCTTTCTACTTTGGTGGAATGGGCTTAGAGTTAGAAGTGCATAAAGGATCAGAAATAAATGCTTTAAAGTAGTAAAAAATGTAGATGTTATTAATTTACCAGCTGATACATCTCTCCTACAATCCTCACTCATATCTGCTTTCTTGTGAGGAGATAAACGTTAAATGATTTTACCAAGAGTTCAGTTTCACCTCTTAACTTGCAAGTTAGTACATTAAAGGTTTTAAAGTTTATATCTGCCTTCTGTGCTGTTCCAGTTTTGACTGTTTTGGGTAAATCCTGTTGCTGATTATATGGGCAAAAATAGGCAACATTTAGAAGATGATCTTTTTAAGAGTTATGGTATATCATCTTGAGATTCTTTTAGAAAAATAGAAAAGGAATTTGAAAGGGACTCTGAAGTCTTGTCTGTAGTTAAAGTCAGCTCTTTGTGTGTTTCTTGTGCACTCTGGCATGGTTTGGAAGTAGAGGGGAGGGCTAAACTACACAAGCAGTTTGTTCCTGTGGTGTAAACCAGCTGCTGTGGTTACCAGGAGAGAGAGAATGGTAACTGCAGCAAGAGTTACATCTTGCTCCTCCTATCCCATGTCTGAAATGTGTTTGTACTAGATGATGAAGCATTCTAAAAGAGATGGGTTGAATTCCTGTTATAATTCCTGTTAAAGCCTATTTTTTGATAAACTGTACACGTGCCTGGAAAGATGGCTCCAATTATGGATTCGTAAGGAGCTTTTTTTTGCAGAAAGGAATGTAACTACTTTTATGAGACAGTGATCTCTTTAAGGGGTTTTTGTTTCTCTTGTAGATAATTGCCTTCACTGTTAATATTCCCTGTGTCTCACACAGAGCCATTTCAAATTGCACGTTTTATACTGGTCTTCTTCCTTTATTTGGATGAAAATGTAACTGAATAGACTTTGGTGTGCTGGTCCTGATAGGAGTTTTTGTTCTTTAAAAATTTCCATTAGAATGAGTTGGGTTTTTTCCTATTTGTTGAAATAACTTAAGAAAAAATCTACATAGGAAAATAATCTGTGAAGGTTTTTTAAATGTTTGTAAAATGTCTCTAAAATGATCTTGTAATATAAGCAGCAATTTTTTCTATTATTGAGGTTGAGTTATGCAGCAAAAAACTGCAGTGAGCAGAACAATTTAATGGTGGCCCTGAGGGTGAGAAAGACTGGCATGAGACTGCTTTGGAGCTGGGAATGCAGGACACCAACTTGACTGGCATACACTTACTCCATCAGGAATTGTAGCTTACCTAGCAGCCTTTACATCCAGCTAGAGGCAAGTGATATGTACAGTGATTCTGTCCCTCTGTTTTTCTAATAATCTAAATTTCGTTAATATTTCTTCTAATATAAATATGTATTTTAGTTACATTTTAGTAAAATCAATGAGTGGAACTGAAACCGTGTTGTTGTGGGCTTTTGAGTTTTGTTTCTAAGACTCCTGTCGAATATTCTTTTTTTCTTCTACTGTAGGGTACTTTTTACTATGTAAAACATGGATTCCTTTGGTTGATTTTCTCCTCTAAAGCAACACTAGTTCCAGAAGAGCAGATGCTCAGTCACTGCAGGTATTGTGGGTCCCAGGCCAGGTTGGATGGGGCCCTGAGCAACCTGGAGCCCATGGCAGGGGGTTGGAACTAGGTGATCTTTAAGATCCTTTCCAGTTCAGGCCATTCTATGATTCCGTGATTTGTGCCTATAATTCTTAGTGAAATACACAGAAATTCAGAACACAGAAAAATTTTGGCATGGCAGATAATTTTTATCTGCAAGAACTTTTGGGTGTCAAGATTACCCTGGCTTTGAAGGTTTTGAACATGAAAACCTGCCACTGAATTCAGCTGAAGAACTTAATGTCTACTTATCTTGAAAATCAGGTCCAGGTTAATGAAACTGGTAAAAATTAGGAGATGAGAAAATCAATGTCTGTCATGTGAAGATAGAATTTGGATATAATCTCTATTTCCCCTTTTCCTTCAACGCATTTACTTTGGCACTAGAAATACTACAGCTATAGAGCACTGATTGTAACTCATTGATTCTGGAAACAAAACTACTTGTTGAAATTAGAGGATGGATGCTGGGATTCTTGACTGTATATGTAATTTTTTCCAAATAATTAGTGTATTAATAATTCAATCACTCAGGCTAAACAGTCAACAAATGTTAATGAATTCAGCACTTGTACCGTTCATCCTCCATTTCACTCTTACATCATTTCACACTTTGATCAAAATTCTTTTTGAACTAATGGAAAGATGATTAGCATTTTAAAACTAAATAATGATAGCCTTTAATTTTTAAAGGTGAAATAGAATCTACCTCAAATTGATGGTACATAGCATGCCTGTAGCTATGAGTTTATGTCTGGATATTAGGACCACAGGAACAGTATAAAATGCAACTCAAGCTTTTTGTAACCACAAATTTTTTCAAAAGCAGAATTTGTGAGCAATCCAAGGATAATTTGCAAACATACCCAGTGACAGCTTATGCATTCCCATCAATGAAGAAGGATTTTATAGATGATGAAAGCTGAGTGTGTTGGGCTGGTATTAGAGAACTGTTCTTTAATTATTCAAATAGTAAAGTCTGAAGTGGGATATGCTGAAAATAATACATGACTAAAACTTTGAGGTAGGGAAAGAAACAATGCAGGTTTTAGCTTAGTTTTACCCAAATGCTAAATTCCTGTTTTAAAATAAGAACGAGCAAAATTATTATGAAAAAATGACATAAATATGGTCTGGTCTAGACTATGCTTAACATGCAGGTTTCCTGAGTTCAGTTTACAGTGAGAATTTGCTGGTATCAGCTTATGTTGAAAATGTAACCTGGCTCCATCTCCCTTGAGTCTCTCTTTGGGCTCTCAGAAGTTACTGAGCCACGCAGAAATTTGGGAGCTCAGCAATTCTTCCAGTACATTTTTGACCCACTGCTGAACACTGTTGTGTGCTGTGAGATTCTCTTTCTACCACTGCTGATGCTACTGCCTCATCTGCAGTGGTAGAAAGAAAATATTCAGGTATTCAGGTTTCCAATCCTTTGTTTGCTTCTCCAGACCTTTGGTGTTACTAAATTTTCCCGTGTTTATCAAATTACTCAAAATCCTTGTAACTTTACGAAGTTCACATGTTAGCTTTATTAATATCATGCTGTGCTGGTGGGTTACAAATGTATTTCCTGAACCTCTCAATGCATTTTACTTGTGAAAGCTTTCTTCTCTTGGGGCTAGGCTGGACAGTATCCCTTTCAGGTGTTTTCCTAAACCTTTCTAAAAGGGGGAAGAAAGGCATCCTCCTTCAGCTGGTGCTTGGTCACTCCCAAGTGCAGCTTCTAATCCATGACAGAGAAGGTTACTGCCATTCATGGCACATTTCTCCACCAAAACTTCCTCTCCTAAATTTGGGCTTTCTTCCACAATATCCATTTTCAGTAGTGGAAAATTCCTTTTGTTTTTACTTGAAAATACTCACTTATGCATGCAACTGCATTAAAGCTGTCCAAAATTTCAGAGGGATATTATTATTTTGAATTAAATATAAAACTAAATGTGATTAAACTTTCTAGTAAGTAAGAACTCATTCTAAATACATTCTTTCAAAGAGGAAAATTGTTTTTTGTAAACAAAGAACTTTAAGATTCATCTATCTCCTCTTAAATTCATCTAGGATCGTACTGAGTGTGTGCCTGCTATGATTTCATACTGATATGCTTTTGCTGTAATGACAAAAGGGAACAAATTGCCTTAAGAAGCACTTTGAGTTAAACATTTGAAGAGCTTATATTTCAATTTTGAAAGTTTGCATTTTTTCCCTGTGGCAAAGCAAGAAGATGGCCTTTGATGATGGCTCTTTAGGGAGCTATCAAACTAACAAATGAATAAAGAACATGGAAAAAGCCAATAGTCTGCATATAATCAAACTCTGTGACCCTCGGTTCATTACAGCACTGGAAAAGGGCATTCAGTTTGGCAATGCTGGAAGGTTGATGGCTGATGAAAGTGTGAATTACAGAAGGCCCTGGAGGGGGCACAATTAGCTAAAAAATGAAAGTAGGGAATATCCAACGTTCTCATAGTTAAGGAAAATAGATTTGTTTTTCCCCCCCTTGTTTTGAATCAAATAAGCACTATTGAAACCCTCGCTCCAAGTTATACTTAAAACTATACTAAGATACTTCTTAGCACAATATCATACTCAGTTTAATTTATATATTTTACTGCTTTATGAGAATTGCCATTTCTCTTTTTTTCATATTAGAATAATAATATTTCTACACATTATTTTGCTGGAAAATTAGTTAAGGTGAAAATTTTGAAATGTTCAACTCTCTTTTAATTTTGAGATGACTCCTTGGCTAAAACCTGGGAAGAATTCCTGGCATTTGTTTATTCCTTCTCTCCTGCCAGCGTTTTTTTTTACATTGCTGGGTGACTGGTATCACAAGTATTGACGATTTTCACATCTAATACTTCACCTTGCAATTCTGACATCCTTTCATCCAGTCAGGAATTTATTTAATTAATTACTTTTATCGCCTTTCTCAGTCTGGATCTCCTGATGCTAGTTAATCACATTTTAAATAAAAATATTTACAAGACTCAATAGAGTAGTCACCTCACATGCAAAAGCTACATTGTGCTTTTTTTATCTGTAGTGTAGTTAGGGACAGGGAAAGGTCTGGGCAGTCTAAGTTTAGCAGAACTGTTAAAGATATTGCTAGTAATCATTTTAGTCTTAGTCTTTTAGACCTTAATGCTTTGGAATCCTATTTTAATGTACCTCTGAGGTAACCTTTACCACCAAGGCAGTCTGTGTTCTATAAATCTGACTCTTTCACTTTAAAACGTACTATTTTACATCTCAAAGTAAGGTTCCAATATACATCACAGGAAGTACTCACAGCTGTGAATCTTTATTCAAAAAAAAAGTCAGCTTGCTAAAAACCAGAATAAAAGTATTTGCTTAGACATTTTTCATAAGCTGGCAGGGTAGTGGGCGTACTCTTAGTTCCCCACCCAGCCACACCAAGAAAGCACACCGCGAAAGGCAGGCCATAACTATCTGTACTCGCTCCTCTGACCCAGAGAGGCTGAGAGCAATTCTCCACACGCACCTCCTCACGCCCGGTTCAGCTTTAGATTCGCGCTCAGATAAAGAGAGGAAGGTTTGCACCAAATTAGGAGACACTTTCAGAGTCAGACTTCACAGCTCACTCGTCCCGGGCTCGTTTTGCCGGGCAGCTGAGCCTCCTGGCCGCCGGGCTGATGGCTCATCCCCGAGAGGCAGCGGCGCCGGGAGCTGGGGTCTGGAGCCAAAGTAATCCACGAGCCTCTGCCTCGTTGCCGCGACTTCTTCTTGGAAAGAGTTTATCGTGCGCCTGCCAACTTTGCACTCGAATCAAAGCAAGAGATTGAGCCTTTCAACTGAGCAGTTTGACTGTGTAGTTCAGCCAGACTCCAGCCCCACCTCCTCAGGCTGCATTCAGGTATCGGTGCTTCACGATAGCAATGAAACCCTGGTCAGCCAAGTGCACAGCCCTCCCAGCTATCGGTGACAGTTTCCTTGCGGCTAACTGTCCCCATCTGAAGCCGCTGCTTCACACTTTTTATATACTGTTCTTAGAAATAGAGTCGTACTATGGCCAAGACCCCTTTTTTACCTTGAAACGTTGCTCTAAATCATTCACAGTTCAAGTAGGTAACACCACCTTCTAAGGTATCACTGTGCCACATGATTATTTTTTTTACTTTAATCTCTTGCACAGTAACTTTAAATGCTTGACCTTGACAGTCACCAGGTATATATTTAATACAGAACATTATTAGCAAGGCAAAGATCTTATTTGTGCAAACCCACCAACAAGTAATATACAGAACCTTTTACTGTGCCTCATCAGGGAACTTGCTTCACTTGATTCTTACTATCCATAGGATTAGGGCTCATACATCAGCTGATCTTGATCAACTGAGCAGCTCAGTTGTGTGCTTTTTCACATGTCAACACTGGCATGAAAGCCCGGAAGTGGGGAGGAATAAAATATTTGAAATGGGCTTTAAAATTTAATTAGGCAGATTTATATGCAAAACTGGACTCATGAAGCAATGATCTGGTCAAATTTTGTCTTTTCACATACATTGTTCATCCCTCCTGAGAATGATAGAGCTGCTCGTTGTTGAGTTTTCTGCATTGATTATTGCACCCTATTTTTTTTTTTTTCTGCTGTAATGAGTTGTTCAAAAAACACTTCTAAAGGAAACATGTTTGCATTCAAAAGCCAGACAATAAACTACACTGGAAGTGCTTAGGTGCAGGTTTCTTAGCCAATAATACACATAAATCATTACTTCAGAATAAGTCATGTTCTAGCCTTAGACAGTCATTCCTGGCCGATGCTTAGAAATCTTAGCAAGAGAAGGTCTTGTTTATATTTTAGCTTTGAATTTCAGATTATGTGGTTAGCACTTACAATGAAGGTCCTCAGCCGTGTCATCTCCAGCATGTAGTACTCTTCCATTGTCAGCTCATCAAAGTCCTTGGGAAGGGATAAAAATTCACAGGTGTGACGTTTGGTGTGTTCCTCCCTGCATTATAAGCCCAGAATAAGAACAGATGTTAAACCCATGGAAGTTTCATTTCAGGAGGTGAAGAGATCTGTACAGGCAGGTCTCTTCAGTACTTGTGCTGTCTGTCAGCAGAAACAGTATCGTACTGTTGAAAAAGATGAAATAGATTTTAGTGGATCTCAGATAAAAGCTAGCTGAGCAATTTCATGGTTACTGGGTAGGATAAGCTTCTAGTTTGGTGAACTGTCATGGTGGAAACTGACAGGGACATTAACTGATTGTAAAATTACTTAAGAAATTTGGAGAGATACTTCAAGAGCATTGTTACATCTGTGCTTACCATGGGTCATCATTTGGTTCCCAGCTCGCCAGTTCTAACAAGCAAAAGAAACATTTTGCCACATCTGGTTCATTTGCAGTTGGACAGTGGATGAAGCCAGCCTTTGCCATCTGCAGGAGACAGGTTAGAAGTTTAGAGCCTTATCCCACACAGTGCTCGTGTTTCCTGCCACTTTAGAAACATGTCTAGTCAGGACACCAAAAACTAAGTTTGTTTCAGTAACCAAACACCTTCTCGGGTAACTCTTGCAGTATGACTCATCTGAGATTCAGGCTGGCAGTGTCATGTGTGTGCCAAAGTAAAAGTCAGGTGGACTTTTTATTTAAATAACTTTCATTTCTGAATTCGAAGTAGTGATCGTTCCACTACATTATCCTTCCTGCTGGATATGTACTTGTTTAATGTAGGCTGCTTTGTCATGAATAGAGATTTGCAATTAGAAAGACTATATAATACAAGAAATTAATTTTTAAATGACAGCAACAAAATAAAAAAAAAGGGAACAAGAACAGTAACTGTTAAAATCTGTAGGCAGACTAGTAGACTGAACACAGAAAAGCCAGTCAATCACACTACAGTATTTCTGAGCAGGGAACAGAGGAAAGCTGAGTATTTAACTTTCCATCTTCAGGCTTAGTGGACTTCTCTTGAACCTGAATATACTCTACAATAACTTCACATTCAGGCATAGTATATATAAATTAAGGCAGAAGTGAAACAATCATTTTCAGACTCACATTCTCTGGAGTGCACTTGCAGTTCTCCTGGAAGGGCCACTTGGTGAAGGTTTTTAAACGGGTTTCATAATCATACATCTCCTTCAAGTCAGTTAAGAGCTTGGAAGCTGAGCTCAGCTCTTGCAGGAGTGTCTCCATCTGTGAAGCCTGCAGTTAGTGCAAGGCAGAGCTTCCCTCCTGCTCTCACATTTAAGGCCTTTCCTAACTGGTGACACATTGCACCTGGGGAGCAGGGAAGGCCTAAAGGAGCCTTAGTCCCTTCCTGACACAGGTGAGTTTATGGGCGGGACAACCAAGGGAAATGAAGCTACTGGAATTTTCTCCTGCTGTCATAGTCTGTGTTCTTGGTCCCACTATGTATTTTTTAACTGAAAGCGCCTATGGTAATTGCAGATTTTACAACTGAAATGTCAAAAATGGTAAATTAAAAACTCTAGTTACAAATACAGAAACTTTGCACATAAAGTTTTAAAAAACGCTTCCCTGATTGCAACCAAAGGGGTTGAATGAATGTTGCTATTTGAATCCTTTAGCATTTCTTGAATTTCATGTTCGGAGATTAATTCTTAGGATTGTGTTTGTTGCATTTCTTTAAAGGGGAGGTGGTTATTTTATAATATTATAATTTATTCTATTCTATTTTAAAATATTATAGAGTATAGCCAAATGCTGGATGATAATATTTTAAAGGTGTATATCTGTAAGGGTTTACAGTATCAAAACATTAAGTTGTCATTTTATAAACTCTCTCTTATTTTGGTACAGAGTCCAGTTAAATTCAGTGGAAGTTTAAACACCAGTGTCTTCAAGACTGCTGTGTGCAGCAGCTTGCTAAGCCAAGGTCTTAACACCTCTGAAAGATGTTGCATTGTGAGACTTTAAAATTTAAATCTTCTCTGAAATACAGATGGAGTAAGTGCAGAAAATAATCCAGCAACTATTCTGTCCAGATATGGTGGCAGAAATGAGATTAAAGAACATTTGTGTATAGGACTTTGAATGTCAACTCTTAGGGCATCGTTTTTGCCTAGATTTACAAATGCTACATCACTGATTCCTCTGGGACTGTACTGGTGTCTATTTTTATATGCAGGAATATAAAAAATTTTCCTTGAAATTTATGTTCAGATATCTAGAGTAACATGTGTTGCATGAAAATAGGACACTATAATATTCCTTTTTTTTTCTTTTTTTCTTTTTTTTTTTTTTCCTAGATAATACCAATGGTGCAGGAATTTATCATTCATAACCTGGACCCTCCAAGCACTGATATTTATAGTTCCTCCTGGTGCTAACTCCATGGCAGCCCTTCTTAAGTTTACTGATAATCAGGTATTTTAATCTCTTCTTTACTGTAGTTGATGTTTGTGTGTGTTGATGTGTGAGAGTGTTTTTGTATGAAGCAAGGAACTTTAACTAAAAGTTGAAATGCCAAACTAAACCCAAAACCTGTTTTTAACTGCTTTAAACTGCTTTTAACTGCTTTATCAGTACCCAGCCCTAAAAGGAATTTTAATGCATATCTCTTCGGTCCGCTGTCGCGATGGCCCGTGGTCTAGTCCCCGCAGTGTACAGTTGAGGCGCAGAGTCCCTTTCTGGGGAAGAGCCCCGTGGCGCCTGGGGGCGTCTGCCCCGCAACAGGACCCGTGGGTGAGCAGAGACGGTCCCACCAGAGTCGCCAAATGAAGCGATACGCGGAATAGACAGACTCCACAGCTCGATAAAGTTATGAAGTGGGTAGGTATTGATAACGCCCTCGCACAAACGAGACAGCTCTCGTGAAAATTTGTGCCCAGGACTCTGGTTTGAACCCCATCTTTATTTACCAAAGTGTTCCATATGCAAAGCATTGCTCAACCTTGCCATGCATATTCGACCCCTGGCCCCGCCTGTCCTCGCCCCCCATGGTAATTGGGTCTTTGCCCTCCTGGGCAGGCGTAGTTCACATCAGCGGTCTCCCGGGGGTCTCTCGGGGGTCTCTGAGGCTGAAGATCGTGCTCTTCCTCATGACTGAACTTTTGAACTTCTCTCAGCTGCACATGCGCTTTGGTCCCTTGGTGCTTAGCTGAGTAGGTCTGTCTGTCTTGATGAGTTTGGAGCCAGAGGGGTCCCTTTATCTGGGTTTCTTGCATTCCTTGGTCTTCTCCTGGTATTGTTCTTTATGCAAGAATCTTACAGAAATTTGCATTTTCTTATGCCCTTTGTACCATGGCTGAGGTTTCTTAAGTAAAAGGTTAACATTCAGCACGTAAGTCTGGAAGCTAAAATTTAAATGCTTAATTCATATTGTTAACGTGAGTGAACCCCAAAATTTCTACTTCATAATGTTGCAACTTTGTAAATCTGTTAAAGCTGATTCTGATGAATATGTATCTAGGATCTGAGGGGAGAAAGCCTCAGAAATGAAAGTAGTTTCAATTACTGCCTGTAGAGAAGAAAATTTACTTTTTATTTTATTGCTTGTCTCAATTCAGCAGTACTTCATCAATTGAAACTTGTTGCTATGGCATTAATAATACAGCTCTCTAGGTGATTTTTTTTTTTTTTTAAAGGTAAGACTGGGAAAACCTATCCACTGTTTTAATAATTGGATGAGTGTTTGCAATCACATTTTACATTATTTTGCATTATTTTTCTATAATTAATGTAGATTATCTAAATGAGGTTGTATATTTATCTAAACGGTCTCAATTGAAAACCAAATCAAACATATCTACCTGATGTCTTTGTGCAAACGCCAGAAATCGAACTTGGTAAGGATAAAAAAAAGCTAAAATACTGTATGAACAGTATTTTCATACAGTATGTGTGAATACAGTGGTGTTAAAAAAATATATAGGTGCATGGTCTCACACATACAGTTGTATGTAATGTATATTAATTAGATGTCCTCGTATAAATAGCTTTAAAAAATAAAATCGCTCTGAGGTTTTAAGAGACCTGATGCTCACGACCATTGAAAGAGCTCCTGCTCTGAGGGCCTTTGTTTGTCAAGAAAAGGTTTCCCGTGACTCACGAAGCGAAGCGTGTGAGCAGGAAGAAGCTGGGCTCTGAGTGGCTCAGCTCTGCTGTGCAGGACAGGAGAAAAGAAATGCGCTGTTCCTGCAAGGTGGCAAATATCCTCCTGCCACCCCTGATGGCTGTCCCTGATTTATTCAGCACCAGGGACAAGACCAGCCCCTGGACCGCTGCGGAGTGGGGCCAGCCGGGTCGGGTCGGGCTGAGGAACTCGGGCGGAGGGCGTTTCCTCCCCTGCTGGCACAGGTGGGTGTCTTCCATTGAAGCCTCTCGGGAATTTGCCAGCAAGGCATGGCACTTCTTCATGTTCCAGCTTCCTAAGCAGCCCAGCGAGGCCGAAGTCTGTTCAAGATATAGACGGGCAGGAACAGGGTGTGTGTCACTTGCACGGGGTGTTTTGTGGTTTTGGCTATTAATGTGGTTAAACAGGCAAAGTGAAGCAGTAACGTGACTAACAGGCAAGGGATCCAAGCAACTTCATGGAGGTGTTTCTTTCCTGCAGGACAGTGGGGGGTGGGGGGATGTCCTCCTATTACATGACCAAAGGTTCTGAACAAATTACAAATATAGCTCCTAGCAGGGAGGGAACCTTTTTTTTGTCCTGAAGGATAGTAATTCCTATGTAGTAAACATTTCTTGGTACATTTTTGACTGTTCTGCTTCATCCGAGTTCTCCGTGCATCACCCAATCTTGCCTTCCTGCAAATAATTTTCTGTTATCACTCATTTTTTCTTTTTATGCACCTAAGAAGAGTCCAGCTTCTAAAGAGTTCAAGCACGTTTAATTTTCTAAAAGTATAAAAGAAGTAAAAAAATATTATGAGCAGAGATATGGCCTTGTGATAGCATACGTTTATTTTAGAAAGATGCCAAACAAGTAGAAATAATTTTGGAAAAATTTTCCATAAACTTGTATCTAGGGAGTTTCAGCTTCATTACTATGGAAATTTTTTGTGCTATTATTCTTCAGAAGCAGCAATGGCTGGGTGACTTGAGGGATGATTATTAAAAAGTATCTGAAAGGCTGGAGATGAAATGGTTCAAGCATGAACCAGCAGAAGTAATTAACAGCTTTTAGACTTTGCAGTGAGAATTCTGGCTGCCTTCCAAGCGAATTACAGTGATACTGATAGGGCTGTCCAGGGAGGTGCTGCTCAGATCACTGTCCTGCTCTCCTGCAGGAGCTGCCAGCTGATGCTCCTCACTGTGACTACTGGGGAATGCAATTATGGTGCCAGAGGCACTGACGACTGGGATTAGCTCTGTAAGTGTTCTGAAGGTGTTATTTTCCTCAGAAATAATTACAAATGTCAGTTATATATTTGATCCAAGTGGTCTTTATTTTGCCCCACCTGAAGGAGGTGTAAGTATCTCAGAACAAGAGAATTNTTTTTTTTTTTTTTGGTAGATGTCTTTACTGAAACTGATGTGTCTCAGTGTTTACTCAGCCACTGTTTGCTTTGGTGGCCTAACCTCACCTTCTATCATGCCTTGTTTCAGTGACTTCTAAGGGAATTATGTAAACACCACCCAATTACTGTCATCTAGATTGACTCTGCTCTGTGTGAGTCAGCACTTAGGGGGGACAGTAAGAGCCTAGTGAAGTTAAAAGCATTTTAAAATAGGCATAAGAGAAATAGTTCATTATATCTACTGGAGGCAGAAAGGCCACAATAATCAGCTTAATTTATCACACAGGAGTTGTGTCAGCCATCAGCAAAACACCTTCAGGCACTTGGCAGGCAGTGGGCTCAGAGAGGGGCTGCAGCCCTTTACGCTTCGTATCTCATTTTAACAGAATTTTCGTCAGCTCCCAGAATTTTTCCGAAATTGTATCTTTGTATCTTTTATATCTTAGTTTACACACTTTATTCATCACTCTAGGAAAGCCTGTAGTGGTTTTTAAGTACAGCTTGTGGGCTGGTTGGCTGCTTCTGCATCTTCCTTTCAGTCTAGAGGTATTTTCTCCCCACCTTTTCTCAGTACCAAAGCTGTACTGAATATACAAAGACACTGGCACAGAATCCCTTCCCAGAGCTCTCTGGAATGACTGAAAATGCAAGGATCAGTCAGGAACACAACTGCTATTTGACAACGTTCTCACACAGGTATGTAAAGCCACACACCACCTACCCTAACCTTCTACTGCATATCCGTGTTAGTACGTGTCATTTCAAATGGAAAATGTGAAAGTGGAACAAAACCACAATAGTTTAAGTGCTTCTTGTAAGCAGTCTTATCTGAAAATGTGTTTTTCAAACATACATTATATGTAATATTTTATTTAATCAAAAACACCACAGTAATATGCAACCTTGGAGTCCTGGGTGACCATTTATACAGTTTATACACTTATCACATTCCCTCCCGAGTTTTTACTGTACTTTATTGTGTTGTATGTCCATTCTGGTGAAATTACTTTTCCACTTAAGAATGTTTTAAGGCTCTTTTTTTGGGGGTTGTATTTTTTCTGTCTTCCTGAGGAAACATTTTGTGACTGTACAGTCAGGGTATCTCCTACTTCCTCCAGCTTTTAAGCATTTTCAACTTCTTGGCCAGTTCTAGTCCATTTTGTAAGCCAGGTACAGTCTAGTGCCACCATAGCCCAGGAGAAAAAAAAAGACACATCTGCAGACAACTGGATTTTGTTAGTTCTAAGCTAGTAACTTTTACTGCAGTAATAGAGGGACTTCTGCTGCTTTAGAGGAAGGCACTTGCAGCAATGCCACAGAACGTGACACAAGAAGAGCGAGGAGGGTTTACAGTTAGTAACTGTGGTCTGGGCAACCCATGCTTCCGAAGGATGGCAGTGGGAATTCCCCAGGATGGGCAGCTTTCTCTGTAAGAGGCTATGGGCCTTTTCCCTGAGCAATCCAACGACTCCAGCATCAGCCAGAAGATCACAGTAACTTTCCACGGAATCCCCCAATCCACTATTCTTGTTTTCAGCATTGCTCCTACCTGACTGACCTAGAAGTTTGTAACATCTGTTGGACAGAGCATTTATGTTGTTTTTTAATTGTTTAAGCAACTCTGTTAAGCAAAGTATTTTGACACCTTTTCAGAATTTCTTTTAGGGGCTTGTAGTGATGTCTGCCGAACTGAAAAGAATACTAAACCACAAAAGTAATCAAACGTTAAAAAACTCAACAAAAATATCTGCTCCTTGAATATTTTTTTTTATTTTCTGAAGGCTCCTTATGTATAAGGAACATACATAAAATGAACACAACACTGTTGCCAATGAACAAAACAGCATTTGATAATTTCCAGCTTTATAAAATTTCTTAAAAATGATTTAGTTATAACAAAAAAAACAATAGCTCAGCAAGTTATCTTATTGGACCATTATCACATTTTAAACCATAGACTCAGTTGTTAATGGGGGAGAGGAAAGAAAAAAATAGTAAAAAAAATAATCACACTGCATCTAGCAACTACAACATTTTCTAAGCATAATCACAGCGGATTGAGTGCAATGTGATTTACATCAGAATTCACATGGGATGTCACACAGTGACAGCATTGTAATATACAGGTAACATTTATGCCCTCCAACAAATACAAGTTAAATGAGACTCTGGATTCAAGCAAAATGGAATGTTGAAGCCAAGTAGAAATGTAGTGGAATTCAGATTGTCTGTAACATGACTCAAAAGTGTACATTAGGATCATCTGGAATTCAATACTGATGGAAACATAGAGAAGTCACAGCTGTTACACTGCTCTGTTACATTTGCAATAAATACTAGAAAATAAAAGTAAACAAACTATATTCCATGAAAAATACAGTACCTACCTCCAATGACCATGTTTTTCCCTTGTCTGAAGATGGTCTTGGAAGGAAGTTAACTATTTTTCTACAGAGGCAGTGTATTGAGCTATAACCACATTCCAACTAATACAACAGTAAATATACTACTAGAAATACAGAAATCTTCATTTGAAAAGAATTAAGCAAAATAAACCTTAAAAAATGATTTGACAAAACATAGTTCAGATGCATAATGACCCCCCCCTTATATTTCAGAATTAACAGAAAAGAAAAAACTTAAGTCAGTCAGTTTAATACAAAGGAAACATCAGATGTTCAAACTCAGATGTTCAGAAGGTATCCAGGAAGTTTTGTCTCATTGAACTACCACCGGCACTATGCAAAAATGTCATCCAGGAGTTTTGCACTGCAGAAATTCATCAATCTGAAGCTAACAACAGTGTGTTGCTAATTAGGGTTATACACTAAACATGTTTAAAGAGGAAAAAAGAAAACCTGAGTTCAGAACGTGCCTGAACTCTGGGCTTTTGGCTTCTTCACTGAAGAAACTGCACCCTTCTTTGAAATGGACCCTTAATACTGTTTCCTGATACTGCAGTAGGAAGAAATACTGGCAACCAACTGACACCTTTAGAATACATGAGCTGCTCTCAGTAAAAGCTGAACTGACCAATGAAGCTTCCAAAGTAAAGGGCCACAGGGAACACGGGAACTTGAAATGGAATGCAGATACCCACTGGCTCTCGTTAAAGGCGTTAGGATTAATGTTTTTAGCAGCTACACTGGCACCAAGCAGACCGGAACTTTAAAACTTACGGCACATAGTCAAAGTACAGCTTTTACCTGGCATACACAGAAGAGAGACAAACTGGATGTTTTAAAAAAAAAGCTACTACCATGCTTAGGACTGGTACTACAGAATCAACTTGCACTCCCCACAAACTCACAATTTATTTCTTTTAAGGAGATGGGTACAAGAAGAACTAATGCATGTCTGGCAATAAATGCCAGACAGCCTGTCAGCACAATCTGATCTAGGACAGCTGGTCCCAGCAAGTTAAGGCCCAAATTTTCAGTCTATTTTTCTAAATGACACATACCATGGTTCTAGCATATCTGCTTTTTAATAATCTAATTTAAATACCAAAATTGTAAAAAAATATCATAGAAATGAACTCCTTTATACGGAGAATATGGAAGTAGAAATCTTCTTACATATTCTTTACTGCCAGAAATGGCTGGTGTCAACAATGTCTGATATCAAGGCATTTTAGGAACAGATTTGATGCGCTGTTACAGTATCGTAAATACCCTACCAGTACAACACACACAGAGCATAATTTAACCCTTGTGTCCAGCTTCAGGAACTAGCATCTTGCACCTTGGTTTAACATGAAGAGAAGAAAACAATCCAAAATAATCATTTGAAAAAATGGAGAAATTCCCACATGGATTCTCTTGTTAAAAGAGTTTGCACAAATTCACAGCCACAATTCTTCAGTAGTTTATGCTGCAAGTGGCACACAATACATGTTTAGCGTCTGTAAGAAAGAACCAGAAACAGCTCAGTAACTCCAAGGTCAGGGATTTCCCCAAGCTAACACTAATTCTACAGCATTTTGCATTTTCCTACTAATATCAAGGAACAAACATCAAATAAATCTCAGTTGGGGAAAAACATCATCAAACTGACCCTCGACAGAAGTGACACTTTGCAGAGTACATGGCAACAGCCTGCCTTCTTTCACAGGAGCTTCGCAGTGATGGAGTGCAGCTTAATACAGCTTGTAAGAATTTAAACTGTTTAGGCTTGGGGTTTCTTTTTAAAAATTTAAGCCAGCACAGTGGTTTCCAGTCATGTCCTGCTGTAAGACTGAATACTTAAGTCACCACCATGCAGAAGAATCAGCACAGGACTAATATGTATATATACAGAGGTGCACACACGTGTATGTGTGCACATCTGTCTATATGTGTATAGATCTATACATACATAGAGAGCTATGTGCTACGAGACTCATGTGGCACTAAAAGTTTCCTTGGGTTCCTTGCACACGTGTGAGTTTCAGCTGTAACATCTGGGTTCTGTCCAAGTGCACTAATGGAATGGTATTTTCCCAAATGAGATCTTTTCCTGTACTTTTTCTTTCTTAATCAAGCAGTGCTCCCTATCAGCACCCTGACCTTGGCCCTTATTTCTCGGATTTAGGGTACCCTAAACGTCGCTCAGTCGAGTTTAGGAGTTGTGTTGGGTGAGCTCATCTGACGGGATTAGAGAAAAGCAGGAGCTACTCTAGGCAGAAAGGACTCTCCTGTCCTTGTGGAAGCAGCGCGAGCACCACGTGTCCTCTGAGCAGCGTGCACACAGCCACGCAGTGCAGACGCAAAGCCAGACAGCAACAGACTGGAACCACAGTGATTACCAGCATCAGGTCAAAACTGGATGTCAAGCACAATTTTGTCTTCATACAGGGCAATCACCAGCATGATGGCAAATCCAAGAAGCAGGCCTAGATTCTGAAGAATAAACTGCCCCACAGGACAGTAACCGTGCTCTTCATTATCTCCATCTCCATGAAGCATTTCTGGAAGCTAAAAAATACAGAACAATTTAGAAAGTTATTTCACCTCTATTCCATTTATACATGGACAAGTTTACAAGATGATATTGTTAAGGACAAACACTCCAAGGTTCAGATATAAAACCAATACACTAAGACAGCTTAAACTCTACTGAACAACTACATTCAATAAAAACACGATCATGTGATGTATTTACAAAACAAACTAAAAATGCCTTTCCTTGACCTTTCACCAGATCAGCCATGTAACTGAACAAACAGTTCCTCAAGATAGGGCACAGCCCAATATCCTTTGAGTTCTGATCTTTCAATTTTAAAAGAATTCAAGTCATGCTCAAATAAACATATGAACTTTGATTAACTTAGCCATTCATTTGTCATGTGAGACGCTTACACATATTTACATACACATCCCTTTTAAATATGGGAATGATAGCTACAAGCAATTCAAGAGAAATTTTATGTGCAGATAAAAAAACTTATGAAAGTTCTGGACATTCTAGACACTGCTCACTGATGAGGAAAAGTTAGAGTACTGACAAAATCAACTAATAGTGCTTTTGGAAATTAAAAATAAAATTTTGTGTTTTACAAAGCCATTCACATAGAACAGAAGTAAAATATTTATAAGGAAATTAATTCAAGAAAGCAGGAGGTAAATGTTAAGATCTGGTTACTGAGAGATGCTTCTGCCTGAATTAAGGTGTAAATGAGACCATATGCTAAAGTCAAGAGTCAGGATTTTCTTTAACAGCAAATATGAGGCAGAGAGAGAAAGAAATTGGAAAGAGAGAGGAGGGAGAGGAGAAAGAATGAGTGAGAGAGGAAGATGAAGCAGAAGATTGTCACTACCTCTGGATCCAGCTCGTGTCCCCCTGGTCGTCTTCACCCCGGCTTGCCCAGGGTGGGTGTCCTGAGGTCATTCAAAACTTCTCACCATTTACACATTTCAGCAGACAAAGGCTCGATGCTCACTGGTTAAATGATTCCCTCACTTCCAACGCTAATTAGTCCCATCCCAGTCTCTCTCTCCTCCTCTGAGAGGGTGCCTCTGGTCTGGAGTGCCGGGCTGTGGCCTCCCCCTGCTGGCCCAGCCAGAGCTCATTTTCAGCAGAGCTGCAGAGCTGCTCCCTCTTTGCATTCTTCTCCCCAGGCCTGAGATAACTGGACAATAGTCCCACCTTAACCTTAAGTCAGGACTGTACCCAGCAGGGTGGGATTCCTGGTGGCAGAGGAGCAGTTGCTTCTTTGCACAGTTTGCTACAGTGGGCAAAGTCCTTTGGTGATTTAACAGTGTTTGAGTCTCTTACAGTAATTCCCTCAAGGAAGGAATTCTTACAGGAATTCCTTCAAGACCCAGTACAGAAAATGATGATACAGAAGAAAATGGAAACTATTGCTCTTCATTAGATCAGCTAGGAGTTTTGGTTATTCCAAGAACCTGAATACTGCCCAATAGACAATGACATCAAAGCTGCTAAAACCCCAAATGTATTACCCATCTTGTCTTGTATTACTGTATTTCTAAAAGATACATAAACCTGATAATTAATTTCACCCACTGCTTATTTAAATATAAAAAAACCCCAACAACCCCCCCAATCCCTCAAAAAAACAACCCCCAAAAAGCCCCCCCAATTGGTGTGAAAAATGTTTAAATGGTTATCACATACACACTAGACCAGGCAGCTCCACAGCAAGCACTACTCCAAATTACAAAGTGCTGTTAAGTCATTAAGAATCAAGGGCTTCACCTTAGCATTACTCTAATGGGCTTTAACACTCTGGATGTTTACTTTGACAGCACGTCTAAAGATGACTAAAGTTTTTGCTTTATTGGACACTGATGTGACCAGTTTGGGGGACCATACCAAGTGGTCCTGTCAATTAAAAACACCCACCCTTTCGAAGCTGAAAGCTTACGGTGCCAGTACTGGAGAGAGAAGGAACAAAAACCGCAACAGGTAAATTTGTTTCCCAGTAAGATGAAATTATTCAAGTTGACTACTCAATGTGCCTATTCAAACCAAAACAGGAGTGTCAGGAAGGGGGATATTATGATTACTCTTATAAGTTATCACCAAATGAAATTTCATGAAAGAACATGGAAAACCTGGAGGATTCTGAAATTCCTGAATTCAGGTTGTACTGGAGAGGAATATCCTTATCATTGAAACCCACGTAATTAGACAAACTTCAGGACAGTCAGATGCAAAAACACCAAAAGGCTCGTTCTCAATGGGCTGGTGTAAGGAATGGATAGAAAACTGCACCTCTGTGAACCTCTGCTCACAGCCAGGGAGGAATCAAAATCTATTCGTATTGTGTGCCAGGCAACAAGGTCTTTGAGAAGGAGGCTGATGATGCAAACACCAAGACAAAGCTCTGGTTCAGTTTCAAATGTCTCTTGCAGAAGCTTTCCTGACTACCTGGTTACTACTATGATGGCTGAGGGAAAGAAAAAGGAATGAAGGAATGAAAGTACTGCCTTCCTTTATCTGTGACAACTTCAGTCAGAGGACAGGAAGTAAGTACCAGACACAGAGCTTACAAGGAAGTGATATTTCAGGCATTATAGGCTACTACAGAACACCTAAAGTTGCAAGAAGGATCACTATACCCAGACATTCTATTTAACAGTTTAGCAGGCCCTGAAAAGTACTTATTCACCTATTAATAGTTTAGAGTGACTTTATAACAGTGTACTTACAAACTAAAGTCTCCATAATGAAGTAGAGAGCATTACAAAGTACCCCAAAAGTGAAAAATGATGTCATCACCTTTGGTCTCGGAAAGACAGGAAGTGAACAAACTGCCTTATTTAAATGGAGCTCTGAAGCAGCTTAGAGGAGAGAAATCAGGACTGAATATGGGCTGGTAACACGTGCACAGCAGTACTGCTGCCCGAAGGGTCTGATCTATGGTGTACACACGCTAAGGATAATGCGCCTGTGCATTCTTGAAGCAGCGGCATTTTTCCACCAGGTAATTTCTTTACAAGCTACTCATCGCGCCAGCTTTGGATTACCAGCTGCTCATAGTAAACGTTCAGACTAAACTTTCCAGAAGCGAGTATGCGACGATGAAATCTCAGCGAAGAATAAACGCGAACGCGCACAGGAGCCCCCAAAGCCCCAGCCCCAGGCAGCCGTACCATGTCGACCAGGGCCACGTAGAGGAACATGCCGGCGGTGACGGCGAAGATCCAGAGGGTGATGTTGTTGGCGTACTGCCCCACGGCCGTGCCGATGAGCATCCCGATGTAGGCCATCATGGCCGACAGCAGGTTGTACACGATGGCCTGCTTCACCGTCATCCCCGCCTTCAGCAGCACCGCAAAGTCACCTGGGGGCACAACACGGGCTCGGCGTCAGCGCCGCTCGAGCAACCGGAGAAACCGACCTCGCCGAAGAACGCCGCTGCGGGGGCCCAGAGCCAGACTGACTACAGGAGCTCGCTGCCTTGGGAGAACTGCACTTAGGCACAGCGATCCCCTGATTGTCAGAAAGGTAGCAGTGAATAACTGTGAAGGGTAAATGGAGGCGTCTCGGTCTGCTCTTCCCACTGAGAATGCGCCTGTGCGGCACACACACCTTTACTTCTCAAAAGTTCTTCATGGCACATAAAACCAGAGGCTTAGTTTGGATCAACACCTGTGAAAACTCCTCTTAGCTGTACACGCCCCATTATGCAAATCCAGGAAGAGGATAATGAGGCATTCGTCCCCACAGAAGGTGACAATAAATTTAAATTTGAGCCCTAGGAGGAGTTACGTTCACAAAGAATGACTTCACATCCACGCTGAATCAGTTTTTGTGGTTGAAGACACGCCAGGTTAATTTGTTTTATTCTGAATTCAGGACAGCTCTGCTAATTTAGGTGCTAAAAGTAGATATTCTACAAAAATCTAGACTTCAGTCTTGTAACCAGCTCTAATAGTTTTACTCCATTCAAACTGAATTCTTATGATTGTGAGAAGTGTAAGATGATCTACAGACATGAGGGCAATTAACATAATATTCTTATGTCACACATAACGGAAATTACTTTTAGAATCAAAAATTAGAATCAAAACATCAAAATTTTAAAAAATAGAAAAATAGGTATAAACTACTCACCCCTTATACAAGGTTAATTTCATCATGCTATGCTGTCAAGTTCTAAGCACTGTAATAAACATTGCAATGCTTTATATGCTGCAGTAGCTTCACTTAACTAATGATTGTATAGCACAGGAGCTGCCTATATAAAATGCTTTCCCTCATCCCCTCTAAGGTTTTTGAAGTACTTGTTTTACCTCACTTTTGATCATTCAGAGCCAACAGCTCTTCAAGTGAGCAAGCTGTGAGTACAGATGTAGCTCAATCTAGCACAACTTCACATCAGTGGAAAAACAGAAGATTCCTCATCTCTCTGGCTGCTCTTTTTAAACTCTCAGGGTGCAGTAAATTTTCATGCAATGTGAAAACAACAGGTTTCACCACGGTTAGCTACCTCCAGAAGAAATGCTTCAATTAGGGGGGAAGAATCAATGGCACTGGGAACAGGTGCCTACAGGCTTTAGCCTAAATGGCCACACCTGCTGAACTTGGCCACAGTTGGAACAAAGTCTCTTCTGAAGATCCCCACATGGACCTTCAGAAGAGGTTTTACTTAGGTAAAGCCTGTGTTTACTTATGTGACTTAACTTTGTGTAAGATAATGCCACACAGAGTAGTGAGAAACTGTAAAATGCAGAGCTATGTAAAACGTATGCTCCTAAGAACATTTTTAAAACATGCTCAAAAAGCTTCACAGAAGAGCTGTAACTAGACACTACCGGTATCATCCTGTAGCAGTACCTACTCTGAAGCAGTATTTCTCCCTCACCCTCTGAAGTTCTGGTCACCTCTGCAGCAGCTTCTGCACTGCACTGTGCTTATGGTATCACAAGAGCTTTAAGATAAGGATTTTTCACAGATGGAGCACAGAGTTTCTACTTAAGTTACCTAATTCATGGGGAAGCTCGTGACAAAATACTGCTATAGATGTACTAATTCCCCCTGTCAGTCCAGCACTAAAAGCTGCTCCTAGGAAAAAAAAAAAAAAGAAAAAAAAATTAAAATGATATTTTACTATTTTCAGGTCAGAAAATCAATTGACTTTGCAGAGCCGACACCCTTCTGGTTAGAATGCACGCTAACATTTTTCAGTATGTCTGTGTCCTGTCTGTACATAAATGGGAAATACTGGAAGCACCCTGGATGTGCATTACCACTGCAGGCTTTATTACTCAATTATCTGAAAGACAAACCCTGGAGAGGAGACCACAGCTGACCAAAAATGAGGCAATAAAGACAACAAGCTAATAAATAGCATCACTTTTACCCTTTTAGGAACTCTCAAATACATGAGGACAGTTAGGAATGCACATGAGCAAAAGTCTGGCTCTCTCCAGCTTGGAAATCCAAACTAATATACTTAACCCATAACCTCTCTAACTCCTTTCTGTTTATATTTAGAGTACACATCAGCAATATTAGTAAGCCAGACCTGGAAAATAATAAGGATAAAAACATTGCCATAGATATCTTTCAGTACTTTTGCATAAGCTAATTGAATTTAATCAACTTTAAGTTCATACCTTAAATAATTCTGAGATGAGAAAACTGGTATTAAATTTCTGTACTGTAGCAGAGAAAAGCACAAAAAGAGCCTGCAGTGAGCAGTCAGAACAGGCAGCATAAAGAGAAGATACAGTCTGAAGACAGAGGGGAAATTTAACTTTCCTCTGGATTCCTCATATCTTGATATATTAAAAAGATGAGCATGCTTTTCTAAAATCTACATTTTACCCCAGATTCAGCTGTTTGGGCTTGACCCAGGAATATTTAGAAATGGAGTTTGAATACTGTGAAGTTCTCAACAGAAGGCGTGGCAATTGTTTTTGGCCTTAGAAGCCAGTGTCTAAATGTCTTACCTGTTTAGTGTGAAAATTAAGCGAAAGTTAATTTTTAAGGAGTTTAGTTTCTTTAGAAGTTGTCAGAAGAAAGTGGAGAAACTGTAGTAGATGCCATCGTTAACTAGAGACCCTGATAAATGCTTATGCCCCATCCTTCAAAATGGAAGTCCCTTCTGCCATTAGTTCAGAACTCTGCATACTCTTCCTCTTAAGCAGCTGCCTTAGCAAAAAATCAGAAGTATGCACTTCAGTCCTCTCACCCTCATACTGATTTGGATATCCAAATTAATACATTGCACAATTCAAATTGCATTTAGAGCATTGTGTGACTCCAAGTTGATTTAATAAATCCAGTAAAATCTGTTTGGTACTTCAATTTCTTCTGCACTTGGCTAGAAATAAATCTATACTGACCATGAGCCAAAATAATATTCTGCTTAAACAAAAATTAAATTATCCTAAGTAATACTTTATCATTTCTGTAACCTGACTCAGTGTATTTTTATTTGCAAGTACTGTGTAATTCTGTGTATTAACAATAAGGCATTTATTTATAATTCTAAGGCAACTGAGACCCAAACAAGAAACGTGGGTTACTGTGCTCCGTAATTCCCAAGGTTTGTCTGCACCAATCCCTCCTTGGCAAAGATTGCGACTGTCACTGCTACAGATACAATAATCTTAGTGGAAATAGCACAGAATATTAACAAAAGGGAAACTACTACAATTGACAGCCTTTTGATTTCTGCTCTGCAGGAGACTGAACAATGGCAGTAACCACAGGTGCTAAATGGAAGCCTTTCCTGTGATCACTGACAAGTCAAATATTAGCAGAGTTACCAGAGGTAAGGAGAAACTGTTGAGAAATACTCAGTGCTTTTGCTTACCGATTGCTAAGCCATCACTAAAGTTGTGAATGCCATCTCCCATAATTACCATCCAAGCAATATTAGCTATCCCAGTATCTTTGAGGTCTTTTCCAGAATGACAGTGGCCATGGGAATGATGGGAATGTTTGTGATGCCAGTGGTGACTGTGTTTTCTAGCTATCATTTTATCTTCGCCATGGCTGTCATACTCGGAATCGTGCAGCTCGTGCTCTTGGGCGCCGTGGGAGACGTCGTTGTGAGAGTGGCGCAGGTTGTTGTCCTCTTCTACAGACAGGTAGCTTTTGGCAGGGGGCTCCAGCTGCCCATCCAAGTCAGTGAGTTCAGTTTCATTCAGTCGATCTTCAGACAAAACCGAGTCATCTGCTCCTGCATCGAACCAGTCGGGAAAGACACCGAGTTAATTCCTGTTCAACCAGCAACCACTGCACCCTGAACTAAGGGTTAACTGCTCCGGGAAAGCAAAGCAAGTATTTTAATATTTTAACACATCCCAGTCTAGGAGCTTTGTTGTCAGCATCCAATCCAAAAACTAAGTCCATCAATGAGACATTTTTTCACAAATTTGCGTGTACAATATATAAAAGTCTCCACTACAAGGCAGCAGCAGTGCATCCATAGCACTCAAAGCCAGTTTTACCCCGGCCTACGCTCGTGCCTGTAATTTTGCTACTGAACAAGTTTATGGTTCAACACTGGCAAAGGAGATGCCAGAAGGATGATAATGTCTTAGAGCTGTAGATGGGATCTGAATGGCCCAGGAAACCCTACCTGGCTCTGCCTGCACATGCCCATACAGCTCAGCTCAGCCTCCACTGTCACGCAGACATTTCAAATGTATGTTTCAACCCCTGCACTGCTGAAAGACCTTCCATGTTTTGTGTCAGTGCCCCAAATCCCATTTGAGATTGTTTGAGTGGAGAAGGCTGCAGTCGTAACTCTCCCTTCTACAAACCAATCAAATTAAATAAACCTAATTTATACAAATACAAATTTGTATAGGTTCTTCATCAACAAATTAATTCTGCAGCCATGCAGGCAACAGAATTGGAAGGTTATGAAGGAAAGTCTTTGCCCTTTTCTCTCCCTGTGATCAGGGGGACAGAGCATTTATTCTGGGTACACACAACACGAGCATTCACAGGCTGTCATGAAGGAACAGGGTGCGAAAGTTGTTTTGGATACTTGAGGAATATTCAGGAAACTTGGTTGTGTTTATGGAAAGAAACAGATTTTGTTTATCTGTAACTGGTCAGATGCTGGAATCTTCAAAGTGGAACAGATATCCCCATTCATTGCGTGGGTGTTCATTTTTGATCTAGTTTTTGCCAGGGCTGAGCTAGTCAGGCACAGCTTAACCAAAACACACCCTGAAAACAAACGAACAAACAAACAAACTCCCAAAGACCCACAGCCACCCAAAACACAACTGCTTCAGAAGTCTGAGAACCATCTCTATGGCATATTAGGAAATGTTCAGAGTGCTCTCAGATCTAAGGAAAACAAAATAAAAGAAGATTTAATAGGGAAAAGCTTATTAAGTCTTATTAACAATGATTTGCATAATAGCAGCAAAACTGTACAAGAGGTGACATGCTACACACCATGCCCCAGTAACCTGGTCCTGCTTTGGATCTCCCAGTCAGAGAGAATTCTGACAGTAACTGCCTACCTGCAAGGGGTTTCAGCTGAAGCCAGTCAGCATCTGGTCTGTTATTTAACTTGTGATCAGAAAGTTTCCTTCCAACTGGTGATTCTTCAGTCTGTTTTTTTTTGCACCATTTCTGCTTACTCTGCAACAGAAAACAGGTAACGTCTGGCTTCTAAAAGGACATTGATGGAAATAACAGGAACTGAAATGTTGTCCACAAATCTCTTCTAAATAGACCAAGCTATTCTCTCTTACCATGTATGACAGAAATATGTTACATCAGAATATTGATCTTTATAAGGCTCAGCAACACTCCCTATCCCAGCGGGAGTTCTTAGCTACGTACCATGGGATCTCACTCCCAAACACACACACACACACACAGGTATATTTCACTTTAGTAAGAGGGGATATTCTGACAAAGATTGCTCTCACACCTCAGAAATACTTCCACGCACCTATTAGATTTGTTCAAGAAAGCAAACGTGCAGCAAGAACAGCTCCTCTATTTGTTCAACTTCATTTTTTTGTTTTATATTCCTATAAATTCCTTGTATTTCCCTTTAAGAAGGCAGCAAGCTTTTCTCTATCTGCAGCCCAAACAGCAGATCCCAAGGACTTGCCAAAGCAGCCTAGGGGATTTAATTATTTAATTAATCTCAACGAAGATATGCCCAATATAAGTTTTCATCCTTTTATCAGATGATCAAAGAAATGCCTTCTCCAACACAGAAAATCTTTTGCTGCCTGTCCAGCTCAGACAGCAAAAAGTGTGATAGGAGAACAGAGAAGCTGAAAAGTTTTCACAGTCATTTTGGGAGAAGCAAGTTGGGAGTTTTACCAAAATACTTTTCTCCTCAAAGTTGAATGACAAAGGCAAAGGCTAAAACTGAGTTTCCATGCACACTCATACTCCACAGGGCACTTGCTCTCCTTTTCTACCCCTATCATAAATACAGAATGCCCCCAGCACTAAAAATCAAGTAGGTTTTTGAGAAACAAGTTAAAATTTGACTGGCAATTTATAGAAAGCAGGAGGCCTGAAAATTTTAGCATTTTTCTCACGTGGAAAACCTGGACACCTCTGTTACACTGGCATTGTTATTGTTAGGTAAGAGCATACTGCTAAATTTCTTGTCAGTTGTCTGACAATTGCTGGCTCTATGACCAGATCCTTCTCACATAATGCTTTCTCCTGCTCTTGCAAAAAAACCCAGGGAGCTTTAGAGGAAGAGCTGCAAACTCTTTTAGTTAGATCTGCCTCCAAATGTAGCAGCCAGAAAGCTGCAGCTTCCTCCATCGGATTTCTACACTGTTTCCCAAGTTACCTTGTTGAGAAGAGCAACTTCCTTAGGAAAGGGATCCCTCACATACCATCAGACAGAATACAGAGCAGCAGCACTCGCTCACGGAGTAAACACAATTCATCAGCACTCACAAGGTGGCTTTAGGTAATGCATTTTTAAACAGCAAACAATTTCAGTACCTACCTTTTGTTTATTGTAATGTTTGTACATTCTTATACAATGCTCAATGATGAAGAGAACATAAATGCCTCCAAGTGCCAAGAGCCCTTTGAGCACGGGATCGTTTTCCTCCAGAAAGCCCTCAGCGTGCGCCGCGTGCGCGTGGCCGTGGCCGTGGCGGTGGGAGCGCCTGTGCTCGTGCACGTGGCCTTGGCCGTGGTGGTGGCTGTGGTTGTGGCCTCCGTGGGACTGGTGGGAGAGACAACAGTGACAACTGAGACAACCAGGACACTGAAATGGCACTGGGACAGAAAAAATAACATAAACCACCCCCACCGTTCCTTGGGTTTTCTTCACACTAACACATTTTGCCACGTAAGTTTTTCAACAGACTATTCATTACCCTTATCAGCAAAAAAAATTCCTCTGGGAATTTCTTTTTTTTTTTTAGAGGGGGTAGATAATGTAGCTTCAGCTTTTCTCACGATGCTGCAGATAAGACTAAGACTCAGAAATATCACAAGGAATTACCATTCTTACACTCCCATTAGCAACCAAGCCTTATGACTTTTTTAACTATTACAGTCAATTACAGCCTAAATTCTGATCTGAAATATGAACTTAATAAAACCCCTAAAACCACGACCAAAAATGTGTATTACAATCATACAAAGGAAATATGTAAATATTAATCTTTGTGCTAAACAACTGAGGTAACGAAATTTTAGAAAACATTTCCCCTTTTAAGAATTACAGTACACCATCATAAATTAAAAGCTGCTTACCTTTCTTGGGCAGTTGCTTGATTCAGTACAATAGAGGTTACTTTTTCCCTCAAATCTAGTACCCAGGCAGGTTAAGTCCCCAGGAAATACTTTTAGGTGATACTGATACACAACTATCAGTAAACAAGAGACAGTGATACTGCTAATTTTAAAATACTCTTGTTGGGCTCATGAGTGTTTTACAACAGCACAGTATCAGTTCAACAATGAATACACAACTACTTTTCCCCACCTTTTTTTTAGAGAAACACATTTCCTTCCTTTCTGTCAGCAGAAAGTGTCCAACAGTGTCCCTCACAGTCAAGTCAATCTACAGGTGCATCAGTGAACATTTCTTTATTGACACTATCAATTCCTTGAAAATTCTAGTCTCATTTACAATTAAGAATAAAAGGTGAGGAGACAGTACTTACATGTGGCAAGAGATGGAGCAGTGCATCTCCACTCATTGTTCCTACAGCCAGAGCTACCAAGAAAGTTAGAAGAAATTTGAAGCACCATTGGTTAATGATGGGAACCAAGATCACACCTAGCAAGGAAAGCAGGCTAATGACGGTGATAGAGATGATACCACAAAACCAGGCTGTGGGAAGAAATGAACACAGAAAGGTTATCAGAACGACACCTGGGAAACTTTTCTAAGGCTGATTAATGACTTTGAACTATCTCTTAAGAAGGTGACTTTCCTTTAACCTAACTTGTATGATTGTTCATTCAAAAGGTGCTGAAAAATACAAAGGCAGTACTCAAGTCCAAAGCAAAACCAAAAATACACAGGCTTATTCACAGTAAATATAGTCAAACACCAAAAGAAAATTAGCTAAAAAGAGCCCAACAATTCTTCCTGATTGTTAGTTCCAGGCTTAACTTTGTAGCCCTTCATGAATCAAAAAGCAAAAGGTTTCATACTGGAACAAAACCATCTCTGCTACTTAACTTACTAGGGCTCTACAAGCACTAACAGTTGTTCTTAATAGGGTTCTGATGCAAAATTTTTCTGGATTCTGTATTTGTCCCCGTTTGGAGTCACATGTTTAGTTTGGCACTATTTATTTCACCTGGTGCTTTGAAACATACACTTATTCATGAGAAGACTCAACCTCTGGCAGAGGAACTCTAAAATCGAATGCTACAGTAAGATCTTGAAAAGCTGAAAGCAACTTTCAACCACCAAACAGCAGCATTTATTTTTTCTGAGAATCTCTGTTGCCATTAGAAGAAGTGATAATGGGATGTGGTACACCCAACATATTCCTGTTAATGAGGGAAAATGTGATAATTCCTACATGATGTTGAAAAGAAGGAATTACAGAAGAAACAGATCCTATAAACAAAGAGACATGGCTCTTTCAGTCAGCATCTCACTCTAATAAAATACTGTCTTTAAGTTTTAGCACAAAGGCTTTGATTTTATTCCACAGGGGTTTTCCTAGCTCCACTTCTAATCAAAAATGTATGTCTATCTACCACAATTTGCCAACTTTAATGTAAGTTACAACTCCTGACTCAGAATCATTAACATTTCCACATTTCAGAGCACAATCTGACTTTCCCTGCATCTGTGAGGGTCTGCAAGTAGAGGAAAACATCTTGGAAAATGGGTAGGGTATGGGTGAGAGGAGAAGAAAAGAGGAACAAATATGTTGTAGCTGCTCAGCGTCAATATCAGGGTGAAACACCCCAAGAATTCTGTCTGTACTAAACCCGCTACGGAGCAGACTTATACGACTTTGCCAACAGAAGTGTAGCTGCTGCAGGCATGGTCTGGTTCAACACCAAAGCTCATAACTTCTGCTGCTTTAAATTTTATTTTGGGATATTCTTACTAAGTCTGTGCCTGCCATTCCACAACACTACGTAAAAGGAAACTATCCAACTGAAATGCAAGGGGTACAAGACCACATCCACTGGGAGAAAATGACTGGACAAAGCTTTAGACAGTATGAGGTGTGCACTGACAGACATGAAGACTGAGACCACAGAAAAAGAGAGTTGGTGAGAAGGCAAAGTCCGCAGTCAGATGAGGAACTGAAAAACTGCGGCTGGAAAACAGGAATACAAAAGTAGGTCTAAAGTTGAAGCAGGACCCCGATGACCAAAATACTGCCACAGCCTAAATACTGCCACAGCCTTGACTGATCCCCAGAGCACTTGAGCCACATAACCTGGACCGACAGGCTCTGCTGAAAACCCAGCATACCCGGAGCTGTCCCTCCATGCTCAATCGAGCCCGCATGCACAGGCAGCCCAGATAAAAACGACACAGCCATTGGGCAGGACACTGCCCCCAAGCTGGACACACTCTGGTGTTAAGTGCTGGGTTAGACATTCAGGGTAAGATCCACAGCCTTACGTGGAGAAACATGGAAAGGCTTAAGTTTCATCTACCACAGCAGGTTTGGCAGATACACCTCTGAGGGGTTGGAACTCTCCTGTGGGTGATACAGGACCTAAGCGCGGCATCACGATTAAGATAAGGCGGTTACAATACGGGACCTGTGCCCCCTCGGATCGAGCTCCAGGGAGCGCTGGCATCTGCACAGGCAGAATCACAACTCGTATCTGACCTGAGGCACTTCTAATCAACAGCTCTAAGCGATCTCCATCTTTAGACAAAACCCTCCCTGTTTACTTGTGTGACTTCTACTGGCCTCATTCACAGCAGGGTGTGCCTTTCCTTTTCAGTTCTTTAGGGGCTCAGTGACAATGACCCCTCCTGCAGCTGTGAAAGCTCAGTTCTATGGATAAGCCCTCGAAAATTCTCCATTAGAAGATGTCACAGATCTGTAAATTACAGGACAGAAACCCAACATGGCTTCATAAGTTTTTGGCCATAAGTTAATTAAATTGTTTTGCTTTAGAAAACCACAGCAGCAGAGGTAATGAAAACCTCACAGGTTGGTATCAATGAACAGAAGCAACACTGGCCTGTTAACATTGTTTGAAAGCTTTAACTAAATGTAAAGTAAACCACAGAAAACTCATATTAAAAAGTGACTGCATCTGCCTAACTTTGGTGAATACTTATATCTAAAAATGTTTCTATTAGCTCAAGTGGGCACACACCTTCATTTTAGTACAATCCTACCACCTATAGGTTAAGTTACTCTATGACTGACATTTGTCCTACACCTCCTACAAGCCCCGTATTCCAACTAAGATTTGATATTTTTTGATTCACTTCCTTACATAAGAAGGAACAATTATTACTGTATCAACTGAAATCTTGCTGTAATTAATACAAGAGAATACAGGAAATTGTCATGAAGAATGCTTTACCATTATCTAATCAAGCTGATCTGTTCTGCAGGTTACTGTTTGAGAGCCAAATCAATGAGTTAGAACCCAAATTTTTACAACTAACTGGCAAAGGTGTTATTTATACTCAAGGTATCATATGCCATAAAACATGTTAAACATTCACAATAAGCTTCACTAATTTTGCAAATTAAGTCTCTTAAAACGTTAAAGGTCTTCAAGCTGAGTTATTAATGAACTCCCTTTCTCATTACAGAGAAATAAAATGCAATCTTTTAAAAAGAAGCACTCATCTGTAGAAGCTTCCTAATTAAACTGGTTCAAAGCATGTGCAACATGACAGTTTTGTATAGGGTTTCAACATTTTAATTGGCAGAAAATGCTTAGAGCTGCTCTAGCAATGCTCTTGGTAATAAGGCAGGGGTCAGCTCTTACTACACAGGGACCACACCACAAAGCAATCTGCTGCTGTACAAACACCCATTGTATCTGCTCTACAGCAATCTCTGAACAGCTAACAAGACAGCAGATGTGTCACTAGAGGAGATTTATCTATAAGAAGTTAATTATTTTAATGACTCTGGAATTGTTAAAAAATATTACCAGCAATGCATTCTTCCAACAGTTATTAATATCTGTGAGAATGCAGTTATTTCAAGCTTTATTTCTAATGATGCTAATATGCACCTATGCACTAATCAATATTCACATCACCAGTACTTTTATTTTCAAAATACAGACTATATCCAAGATTTTTTAATTTTTATTATTTTTATGCAACTAAACAAATGTTACAATTTATGAAAGCCAGCAGTGGCAAACATGTATTTGAAAAGTACATTCAGTTATGAAACCACAATGGATTCTACCCTTGAAGTAACCTGCTTTAACAGTAGTAACTAGCTTAGAACTATGGTGATGAGATAAGGAGTCTACTCAGTTTTACTCAAGGTACACACACAAAAAAAATTAAAACTGGCAACAGAGGATTTTGATGGAGCACTTCCCATGTGCTTAGAGAGAAATAGAAAAGGGCAGGGTCAGAAATGTCAATTTAAGTGCTCTTGTGCTTGCTTATGCCTATTTTTTACGTTCACCAGAAATTCTGCATGTCAATTCTGCAGATCTGTATCACTGCTAAAATATAAAAATAGCAACACCTAAAATCTTATTTTCCAGTGAATGAACTGTGATGAAAATGTTGTTCTCTATTCCTGAATTGGACCACCTCAGTCCCACTAAGAAAAGAAGACACCTACCTGATGCACCTGTTTTATCTTTATTCTCGATTGATGCATTTTTGTTTCTTGTAAAATCTTCCAGCTCATCATAATGCACAATACAAAGCCTCCTCTCAATCTGGTAGAGCAAAGCAGGACACATGTACACAAAGACCTCAGGAGATATTGGAGAGCTGGCTTCCAGACCATAGTACCGTAGCAGCTGTGTAGCATTTAAGCACTGCAAGCAAATTGTACAAATTAAATATAAAAGCATCTATTTTCACTTATGGAAAATGCAGGATATTATTTGAGGACACAAACAAAGCAGAAACTTTGGTCCCAATGTTCCACCGGTGCTAAAACATCTTAAACTAATTTAAGTGGTTTATGAGAGAAAGAAACAGTAAAAATATCTGCACTGCAAACTTGAGTCTCCCAACACCTACAGAATTTTTGATAAATGTCAATGAAAAGCTGTTTCCATATTCTTTACACAATACAAGCAATGAAGAAAGCAACAGGTGAAGAGTGGAGAAATGTAAATCTAAAATAGATTTTTCAACACTTCTGTTTACCTACCAACTTTCTGTGTTTTGAGTTTCACTTTTTAACACAGTTTGAAACCTCGAACTCAGCACTCCCTCCATCCTTCTAGTTTAAAATTATGACTTTACAAGGCCCTGCATCTGTAGTTAACTGTAAGGGGAAGGGATTTACGGTGCTGGCAGAAATAATGGATGCTGATAATGAAGGACAAAACAAAAGAGCTTCCACCAAGCATAATGCTACTGAAGCAATTGCTCCCTGCAATTGCTTCTTAATCTCTTAGGACAAAGAAATCAGAAGTGTGCTGAAAAGATATTGGTATTTTAGGAAAAAGCATCTGTGCAGTTTTCAAAAATGCTAATGAACTCAGATTCAGAAAGAAGTCCAAAAAAGGTGTGTGTGGTGGCACTATTCTGGAATACTGGGAAGGGAAAGACCTCACCTGTAAGCAGGGTATCTCAGAAAGCTTTACGGATCAGCTTCATACAGATAAAAAGGCGTGACAATAGGTCTCTGAGAAAAGATGAGTGATGGGCACACAGACATGACAACGCATAAAGGAAGCTCAGAACTGTGGCAGTGACTTCTAGTACTGTCACTATTTACCTGTATTACACTACGGTCCCGAACGTGCCTCTCTGTTACCTGCGGGTACGCACCTCCAATCACTACGTGGCAGCACTGAAAGTCAACTTAGCAGCTCCCCACTTCACACTCACCTCTTCGTGCTTGTGCTCGTCTTCGCTGTGACCCTTGTGCCCGCGCGCTGCGGGGGCAGCGTGTTTCCTCACGCTGATCTGCTTGTGCGAGGCCTCTCGCTTGCTGGTGTGGCGGTGCCCGGCGGCGCTGCCCAAACTGCCATCCTGGTGTCCGCGGCCGCCCGGGCGGTCGCCGCCGTGGTCGTGGCGGTGCGCGTGCGAGTGAGCGGCGTCGTGGACGTGGTCGTGTTTGTGAACGCGGTTGTGCTCGTACTGATCACCGGGATCGTGCTCCGGGGCGTAATCCCACGTAGCGTCTCCCGACGTCTCGCTCATCTTCTTCTGCTTCTTCTTCTGCTTCCGCTGTTTCCGCTCCGGCTGATCCTGGGTGGTGTTCGTCTCTGTGGAAGGCTCGTGGCTCTGCTCGGCGGGGTCGCCGTGACCGACGGGATCGTGGCGCGAGTGGCGCGTGCCGTTGTGCTCGTGCCGGTGCGGGCGCGAGTGGTGGTGGTGGTGGTGACGGCGGCTTTGGTTATGAGCGTGTTTGCCGTCCTCCTTCACTGAGGGCACCGCCGCGTCTCTCTCAGTGTCACATTTGTGATTCCTCTTTGCAGACACGCCGACCGTGGTCCGGTTTTCCGAATCTGAGTGGCTGTGAGCATGGTTATGAGGATGAAAATGCTTTCCTTCCTGTACTTCCAAAGCATACAAGTGAGAAACATGATCGTGGCCAATATCATCATGATTTATCATCACTACTTTTACCTCTCCCAAACCAAGGCTTATTAACAGTTTTTCCAGGCCAAAAAAAGATAATCTTCCATTTTCACCGTAGCGATCAAAAATCTTTTCAATGTAGTATTTTTGTTCATTTTCTGCTTCCAACGTTGAAAATTTACTGGGCACAGATTCTGTTCCTCCATTCTGGAAGTATGATTCATTTGAGATCTGATAGTCATTATGGTCGTGTACACGATCCTTTTTGGGACTATTGTTATGTCCATCTCCATGGCAATGATTGCACTGATGAAAAATAAATGTCAGCAAACAAATGATGCAAAATTTTGTGTGCATGTGTACCTTCATCTCTGTTTCCTACAAGAAACACAAAGGGAAGCACTTAGCTGTAAAAGCAATCTCAATGTCAATTTATATGGCGTTATCAGTTTGGTACTTAAGCCAACTGAATCACGCACAAAACTTTTTAGATATTGGCAATAAAAGAATAGCAATTACAGTACTTTCACTGCAGAAATCGTGTTATTGTACTTTTCTTATCCAACAGAAAGACAGACTGTGTATTGCAGAGATGCAGTTTTACAAACCATACTTACAGGAGGCGATGATAAGAAAAAGATTAACAACACTTACAGCCAGTAATATCAGAATATTTTTGTGCATATTATCAGAGGCATCTATACTTATGATAACCGATAATATTGAAAATCTTGGTAAAACACAAGCTACGAAAGAATGAAAATTATTATAAAATAACAGTGCTGTATTTTCCTGTTCACGGCGGTGACAGGCAGGTAATACAGCTGAAAATTCCACACACCACTTGTTCTCTTTTGTGCTGCTAAAGTGCCTGCACTAAACACTCACTGCACAATTCCCCATTTTGAAATAGCCCATTACCAACGTAATTACCAACTTCAATGTATTGCTTAAATGTTCATATTTTTATACTTTTCACATACACCGGTTTACTGACTTCAAAGATCTACGTGGATATCCATTTAAAACTAGGATTATATGGAAAATACCTGCTTATGCAACTCAAAAAATACTGTTAATGCTGACAACTGTCAAGCTGAAAGCAATTAGTGCTGATTTTTAGAAATTATATCATTGAGACAATGTGGTTTTCAATTTAGTGTTACAAAACTTACAGTTCGACACCAGGTTATGAAGGAGACACTGCAAAAGCTTATCTTGTGCTCAGAACTGAAAGCAGTTCACCATTTTACACTGCAGCAAATGCAAGGATCCAAGGGACAGGAAACAGGCCAGCTGTGCTTTAAGCTCTTTACACTGCCCGTGGTTTTAGTTCCTGCTGTGCACCTTGACTGGAGCTGCCGCCGGCCCAACACTCCCAGACCCGCGTGACCTGCTCGGCGCACCCTCAAGTGCCACTCTCCCGTGAGACAGGAGAAACTCGGTTGTCCTTCCCAAGCCCCCCACAGCTGCTCACTGAAATGTGCTTTGTGAAACCAGCCAGGAAAGGGCTCTGCAGCAAACCACGAACATTTGAAGTCCATCTTACTTTCCCAAAATACCAGCTTGCTCTTTTGGCTTAAACACTTGTAATCACATTACTGCACACACACACACAAAATCTGTTGGAAGCTCCTATACTTGTAACAGGCTGGCAGAGAAAAGGAAGGATCTGCCTTCTAAGGACGTTATATGGCAAACAAATGTGTCAACAGAGAAGACTGGGGAAAAACCTTCCTCCTGTTAACCTTTACAAATCCAAAATATGAAAATTCACTTTTCACTGGGGCTTCAAAAACTTAAGAAATTTCTTAAAAAAGCAAACCTCTTTTTTGCAATGCTGTCTCATTTAAAAATATAACCCCAGAAGAGTATCTCTCAAATGGAGGCATCTGCACCAAAATTGATTCCATGGACATCAGATAGGTCAATGGCTACTCACTGTACATTAGTGGTTTATTTTTATAAACAACTGTTCAATCATCAGTCTGGAATGACCGTGGTTTGTCTCCAATTCAACTCCCTACATTCCAGTTACTGATTTCAGCGCTGCAATCAACTTGAATTTCAAGTAGTCCAGTATGATAAGTTTATCCCCAAAATTTACTGAAATATTATTTTCATATATTAATATATATATTGAGTAATACTATTTTTGTAGGTAAGACACCTTTTCTCCCCCTTCGCTACGTAACGGTAGTACAACCAGAACAAGCGAAGCTAAAGTGTTCTCATTTGAACAAGCACGATCCAGACTAAAATATCTCTACCAGGAAATTCATGACTAAAGCATGCTCATAATCCTTTTCACAACCTCATGATCTTTTCCATGTGACTGTCTCATACAATACTACTAATACATTACTAGGAAACTTTAGTCATGCATCCCTAATTGTGGTGTTTAGCTTTGAATGGTACCTTTTCTCCATGCCCTAGCGGTTAAAATAGTTTGTAACCTATGACTGTGATTCATTGCTGAAAAACAAGAGCTAAGCAGTATCAGATCAGTTTCAAAATCAATTACTTGTCTGTTTTCAATTAAAACAGTAATAACCCTAGCATACTATTTTTGATCTCCTATTGTAAAATATTCTGTATCTTCCATTGCAAATCTTGTTATGGAACAGATACTTAAAAACCAAATGTATCCATAATAAAAAATTTCCAAAAGAACAACCAGAAATAATTAATTCTTTCTTTCTTTTTAAACGAGCTTCATTATTCTCTAGGCATAAACAGCTCTAAGTAGCTGTCATGTTTAACCGGTCAGCCAGTACTCCTATGTGTATAATACTGGAAAGCTCAAGTCCAAGTTCTATACACTTCAGTGGCACAGAATTGTATACAGCTGATCTCATTACAGGAACATTAAGACTCTCAAATCCCCTCAAGAGAATATGCAAGGGCAGCCTGAGGACAAGGCTACACCAAAATTAAGAAAGATTCTGTCTATTATTGCTGTCAGCCTAATTCTGTTGACTCTTTTGACTCCCTGCTGCCTCCCCTGCACAGCTCCTGAGGGGCAGGAATGTGATCCTGATCCTGGGCAGACAGGAGGGAACACAACTCCAAGCTGTGGGATGGCAAGAAACTACAGCACCCGTAAAGGGCAGGGCTGAAATAACAGCACCTGCTACACTTCCCTGAGCTGCAACAGGAACAAGCAGGGTCCGTCCTGACACCTCAGGCTGCGGGACAAGCGCACCCCAAGCCAAGCTCTGGAATTAGAACGTGTACATTCGCAGGGGCAAAGATGAAGTGTGTCCCATCAGAGAGCAAATCAGAAAGGCACACCATGCTGCCCAGGGCACCCCATTCCCTTCCCCACACAGCAGTGCAAGAGATCATTCCCAGCACGTGGAGAACTGATTGAACATCCACACACACGGATGCGTCAGGTGACAGCACCTGCACAGTGCATAAGCACAGCTGCCTTCTCCGCATGGAAACCCGATGTCTGTGCAAACCACTGTCTGCCTAGGGTGCTTCAGCTACTTCTGCAAAGGCACCTGTGATCAGAGGTGGGTTTGGTTTTGTTTCTTCTTAAAATCTTTTTTTTTCATTCAATTTCCCCTGAAATTTATCCACAGTGATTACTCTTTCAACTGTTCTTATATAGCTCTTTATGCCTTAAAGCCTGGAATATGAACATGATTTGTGGGGACATCTTTGTTTATTTATCACCAACTGTTTCACTGAGACTAGAAAACTAGTTCAAGAGTTAGGCTTTACTTAAAACAACAAACTTGGATTCAAATAATGTGGTCATATAAAATTCAAACTCAAATGAAAGCCACATCTGTTATTCCAGCATTTTCAGCCCACGTAGTACAGCGTTTTTTCAGCGTATAATGCTGACTAGAATATTTCAAGTGCCCGACTTTCTTCCCCCAACCCTTTTTCTTGTCTACTCCCAACAATTTTAATAACCTGAAATATTTGGAATATAAATGCACTGATTTCTTCCCTTCCCACGCTCCTTCCCAAGTAGTTTCAGTTTTGCTCCCTTGTTCAACTTTCTTATCCTTGTTTTCTCTGAAGAAGGTTCTGCTCATCTACAAAAAACATCTCTGACTCCTCTAAGTTACCCAGCCTGAATGCTGATTTACAGAGAGTAAAGTGCCTTAGCAAGATTTCATGGGCAGCTATGAGTTCCACAGCAGACACAGGCTCTAGCTAAGGCAAGAGAGAACCCGGAGAGACAAGAGGTGCTAAAAATAAGGACAAAGCAATATTCCTACCAAACTAAGGCATTCTCGCTGTGAGGCAGTGCAAGTTCAGCCCTTGTGTAGTTCATTTCTATTAAGAACTTCTCAGAGTAACAGCTCTGTGAGAAATGCCAATTTCTTAAAAAGAGAAATATTTCTTGAAATAATTATTGACTACCCAAATACAGTTTTTCATACAAGTCCTAGAAATTTAACTTCTTTTTTATATTGCAAGTATTCGCTCCAGTGTACATGCAAGAGAGATGCAGGCAGCTTCCCCCCCATCCTGAACTGTGCAATACAAATATTCAGTTCAAAAAAAAAAAGGCTGGAATCTGAAAATCCAAATGAACCTACTCTACATTATTTAAATCTCACATTTTTAACAAATACTAGAATACAAAATCCTATTAATCTAGCACACATTTCTAAGGTAAGTTTTTTAAAAAAATTAATGTCGAAATAATATACTGTTGTTACTGAAAGACATTTCATGAATGCCATAAACCCATTTTAACTAAATAATAACAAACTGGTTTTATCAGCCTTAAGCCGACATTAGCTTCTGCTAATGGAAACAGGAAAACATGCTACAGATCAATAAAGTCAAAATTAACTATTTCTAACTTTAGTTCTCACCCATCTCCTGTATTTTCTTCCTTCTTCGATTTCAGTGAAACAGGTTTGTGGATTTCAGTAAAACTCATTCATTTGAGCACCTATAGCCCAGTAGGAGGGGCACTTTGTAAGAACAGACCATTAACTAATTGATCCAAGCCCTATTTGCTAAGTTAATTCCAGATAAGACCTAAAGAGTACAGAATGCATTTATGCATAACTGAACACACCATGAATACTTCCCAAAAATCTGAACTGTGAAGTATTTGAAAAGCCAAATCCCAAGTATAATAAAATGATCTTGAACTAATACAGTAGCAATCTACAAGCTCAGTTATCCAGAAAGGAGAATTTATTCTGAACATAAAAAAACTGGACAGCCTTCTTCAAAGGGTCAGTTATTTGTAAGAAATTGTATAGGATCCTTCTCAGAGCTCGAAAGAATATAAAAGCTTCTGAACACTTGGAAGTTCTGTATGTACTAGTTCTGCTCACCAAGAATTAATTTGCAGTCTTTCATATATAAATTGGATGTAGTCCAGGAAACACCTATTAATGCACAGAATTTATAACAGAGCTAATTTGCTATTGTGCCAATATTCTGTATTGAATATACTGTTCAATTAGATCCTATTAAGATACCAACCAGTGCTTCTAAGATTGAAATACTTGGAAAGATGAACCAGTTACAGCTGCATTTTAATATTTCACTTTTCTTCTGAAAGTAAGCAAATTGTTTTGGTTAGAACCAAGGCTGAAGTTCAAAAAATATTTTAAGATAGCGTTGCACTTAAAGCAGCAGTGCTGCCCTCCCCCACTGCTTCACTCTCTCATTCCCATTCCCACAAAACCATCTTTGGATACCAGCACATTGTTTGCTGATCTGTTCACTGTGCAGCTGTACACCTAGATTCTGCTGAAAAACAGCCTAGAAAAAGAAAAAAACCCCAAAAGATTATTTTCAAGACAGATTACTTTTCCTATCTGCCTCACTGTGCAGCTGCACAAACACCACAGTCCACACAAAAGAAGAGCCACCCAGCTTTAGGTGGGAACACCAGTTACTGATCTGGCTGATCTGCAGTCGAACAGAGTATTTTGACACATGAATAAAACAAATGGCCACCTCAAAATGCACTCAAATAACATTGAAACGTATTTCCTATTGAAAGCTGTTTGAGAATAATTTCTCCAACTTTCCCTTCAAAACAGAATATAACAATATTTTTAATAAAGTCTTAAAACCACTTGCAGTACTTTTATAACTGACTATAGCTATTTCATCCTTGCACTACGCTGTAGTACTTGTGGTATGTTGGAAGGCATTAAAGGCATGTCTTTGATGAGTGTTTAATAGCCAGGTCATTATAATAAACCCCTCTCCATCACTGCTACATCCAAAAAGGAATTATGCATGCCTACAGCTAAACCAATCACTTCTCTCGCTCAAAAAAAACCACAGAAAAATAAATTTAGAAAAGCTGTCAATTATGGAAGTCCATTCAAACATGAGACTAAAGCCTTCTTCTCTTACATGTGCTATGCCAAATTAGTGCCTGATTATGAAGGCCATTCCTAGAACGAAGAGGTTTCAAATTCTATACCATTGAATCCAATCTGTATTTTTAAATAAGAGATTTAGTTAATGAACCAACAACACAGACTTTTACAAGGTGCTCTGCAAACATGCCACTCAAATTCTTCTTAGCAAAGTTACTCAGTGAGGAGAACAAACCAGGAGAACTGCTGCTCTTAGACAGCGGGCAGCTACTGGAACCAGTGACAGCTTGAATCAGTGAGCTCCCAAACGTGTCTTTGTTCATTGTGGGAGATAAAGGAGCTTGTGAAGACATCCTGGCACTTTCAGAAGTAACACTTAACCAGTCTGACACGGGATACTGTACACAGTTGCAATAGTGTACATAGTGTAAATAGCTGTACATATTTCAACAGGCAAATCCACCAAGGAAGTGCCCACCCAGCTGAACCAATGAGTGTCATTTTCACCACATTCCAGGTGAGACCTCAACACAATTCATGCCACTTCCCAACCATCATTTATTTTACCCAAGATTATCCTGAAATATCTACCTGGCTACTCATTACAGGTTTGTGTGGTGATGGAGGCAACCGTTCAAACCGATACAAATCCTAACTGGCTTTAAAAATCACTCACCACAAACTGTAAACCTTTCTCAGCAAGGTATTAACTCAGAAGGGACACAAGTTTAAGGTGAAATAATGAAAACGTAGTATTTAACACACGGTATTACTCTTAGTGCAAGATTAGAGGCAGAAGGGGGCAATGAAGCACAATACTACTGGCAGTATGTGAGGCAGAAATGTTAAGGGTCTGGCATTGCTTATTGCCAAGGGAAGTAAAACTGAAGCAAACCATAACTGCGTGTCCAGAATAAAAAGCTGCAGAGCATGTGACGCATCATTTTGGTATTTCACTATTATTCAATCACTGCTTGATTGAATACAAGGAACTCCTGTATGACATCTTTCATAGGACATGGGCAAAACTCAGCAAAAAATGTGGGGTTTTCCCATTGCTAATATATATTCCTCTTGTGTGTAGAACAATGTACTCCTCTAGGTGCTTCACTTTGAGAATATTTTGTTTATAAAGTATAATTAATCCTTTGTCTTTGCTGATTTACTGCTAACAATTAAGCTACAGTAATAGAGAAAATTCCAGTAAATTACTTTATTTATAGAAACTCTCAGAATTTTCCACAAAAAAGTGGCAATTTGCCTTTTTCAACTTTATTCCTGTTTTAAGAACTCAACAACAGTACAATACAAGGCAAAGTATCATCTTCAAAGACTGGGACAGTATTTTACATCATTCAGTGTAACTGTTTACTGCAATTAATTTGAATCACAAAGCTTGATACAAGGGAAACAATAATAATTTGCTATACTTGCTGCACTGTTATTAAAGTATCTCATCTTCATCTGTTCTTTTAGGAGCCAGCATTAACCCCTCACATTCCTCTCCCTACTACTGAACACAGGCAGTTAGCAAAAGCCAGCAGAATTTCTGCCTAAAGCCACCAAAAATGAACTTGTGGTACTCTGTATCACTCTCTGCAAGATGCATAAATTTAGACTACACACTTTACAAAACTTAATCTCTTATCTGGAGTACAAAGACCGCAACTCAGTGAAAAAATAACTAGTTATGGGCACACTACAATGAAAAGCAAAATTCTGTATATACATCCTGCTGTAACTACTTTGTATTTATTTACTGAATGTATGGTCTGGGAGCAAGTGGACTCTGTTAATATAATGTAATGCCTCTGCTGGACAATTGCCTCAAAGCACAGTTCAGAACAGCAAGGGTGGAAATCTATCCTGTTTATGTATTGTAGCAGACATCAAATAAATAGGAATATTTTATATTTAGCATGAAAGCTTAGTATTCCAAGGCAACCATGTTATTTGGACTGCAGGCAAGCAGCATTTCTTAAGTTTTAATGTATGCCAGTACAATTTGAAACTGCTCCTTTTGGCTGAGATGCTGTCTTCTAGAGGCCGACGCTCAGGTCAGCACAAAAAAATGCTTCCATATTCTGCAACAGCATCGGACAATATATATGGCCTATATGATTCTGTTTGCATTTCATGGAATGAGAGCTTATCAGGGCAGTGGAGTCCTGGTGGAAAGGGGCTTCCTTGACAGGAATGGTTACAGAAATTGCACAGAGCCCTGAGAAGTAATGTAATCATCATGTGAAACACAGAGGGCAGTCTTCCCTTGACAGTGAGGTGGCTTTTTGGCCTCCTCTGTACAAGACATGAATGAAGCAGGACTGAGAGGCAGCCCAGGCTCACTGCTCCCCCTTGCACAACACTCACTGGGGCCACTACTAGTTATTCTGCACGAGGAACTGAACTCAACTGCCAGCTGTACAAATGAGAGCTATCATGAGCAACCCTAGATGGAATTCTGTGCTACTCAACCCTATTTAAAATGCAAATCAATATTAACAAAGATATTACTCAAAAAAAATACACAAAAAGAATCATGTTGAACCAGGTCTACTGAAAGAGACTACCTTGAAGATTACACACTTTTTTCGTTCGTTTTTCTTTGATGCTCCAATCTCAGTATGGCTGCAAGTTACTACCAGCAACTAGCTTGGTTAAAGAGTAACTATTTCTAGATATCAAATCACCAGCTGTAAATAATTTATCGTTTACAGTTATCTTTGAGAATTCAAGGTATTATTTTTGTCCATTAATAATCACCACTCTAAAGAGCTATTTATTAATGTGGTGCAAGTCAGGTAATCTAGAGATCTGCATCTTTATATATACATTGTATGATAACACCTGCCTGGAATTCAAGTTGGATTACAGTGGTCTTCACTAGGAGCTGCGATTGGTAACTATTTCTAAAGCACTTATAATCTACTTGCAGAAACACTGCACAAAGTCTCTGTTTATTGTATTACAATTTTATGCAAATTCTGCATAAATCTTTTCACACATTCTTAACTGAAGAGCATTTTATCTCACATATGCATTTTATCTTATCTAACCAGCCATAGACTGATGACTTTCAGACATGATCAGTTATACATCAACTTCCACTGTTACACAGACCTTCTCCCAAATCTAGACTGGTTTAGCTACCTCAGTGACTTTAGAACTGTGTCTATCACTTAAAGATATTATTCAGACTTATTTCACGCTTATTCAGAGCTGTGCTTATCACTTAAGCACCAAATTGAATGCTTATATGATTTTCTGTACCTCTCAACAGCCCAGAAACTCTCTCTCTCTCTCTCTAGTTTTAAGTCCTCTGTTAATATTCCACATTTTGTATAAACATGCTACTGTTTAATACTGACTTGTGACTGTCAACACAGAACAAAAGGAGGGGCAGGTTTCTCTCACAAACTTCATGAGGCTACAGAGAAGGTGACAGCCAGAAGAGAATGAAGCTCCTAGGTCACTGAGAGAAAGGACAACAGCTGAGTCATTCCTCCTCTGCAGCAATGGAAAAAGCAGCCAGGGAATGGAAGGAGAGAAGATGAGGCAGCGCAAAGTGGTAGAAGAGAACATTTCCAGTCTAATGAATCATGTCTCCCAGCATGGGTACAACACCCTACATGTAATCCCAACATCCCCTCTTTCTCAGAAGCCTTTGAGACTGACATCAGCAAACCATCATCTTCCAAGTCTTTTATGCTGCTTTCCGGATTTCTGAGTATTAAAACCTGTACAGACTTTGCACTATCACAAGAGGTAACAAAAATGACTTCAAACAACTATTTTCTAACTTCTTAACTCCTCAGATTTTTATTACATCCAAAAAGCCTGGAGCAATGGCACTGATTCAATAGCACTAGAATACTATGAATAGGGGGACTGACGCAGCACATACCTTTCTCTCCTTTAGGAGGTTACACTGTGGCAGGACATGGTTTCTAGCATTTCAATCAGTTTTTGAAATTTAGGAAAAAAAAATGGTTTCATTAGGTTTTCCTAATTGGTACACATTTTTTTACCAGACCTTATTAGGCGCATTTCAAGTAATATCTCAGCTGTAATTAAAGAATGATGTAAGAACAGTCTTAATTCTTTCTGCATTAAATGTTACTTCAGGCCTTTATCAGCAAGATAAAATTACTAGCTTCATTTAAGATAACTTCGGTAGCCCACCCCTAAAGATAGTACTTTTCAGATGATAAAATTGTTTTAAATAATTGCTATCTAAATTAAGTTGGATTCCCACAGTAAACCAGGAAGTTATACAGATTTTCTTCACATTAGAATAGAAATTGCTTCCCGAAAGGCATAAATTCTCAGTACTCACAGAACTCACCCTGCACCTAGAGCTCAATCCTGTGAAAAGCATACCTGCCCAAGGAACAGAACTGCCATTAAACTTTCCTTCTCTGAAACTTCAACATTTTTAAATGTGTTACAAAAAAAGTCAAGATACATCTGACAATTCTGAAAACATCCTAAAAAATAATAGGCTATGAATTACCGAATGTTCTGACTTTGTTGATCATCAAACTGAGAAGAAAATGGAATGCTATTTTCTCACTCTGGTATCATTTTCACTGCTGACACATGCAGTTATGTCTGTCCATCCCTCCTACTGTCCAACAGTTTGTACAGATGCCACCATCCTTCCACCAAGTTTCACTACAGTAAAGGACCAAATCGTAACTTACAGAAAGACTTTCATGGAGTTTGGCAGTTTGGAGTTTGTGTAATTTTAATCAGTAATTCCATCTGATGAAAACAACACATAAATGTTCTCAAATTGACTTACTTTTATCACTGATTGATCAAGTGCCCATCATACATTCAAAACAAAGTTACACTTCCGTAAAAAACAGAGAGACGGGAATAAGTCTTTACAGTAGGCAAAATCATGATCAAACGACATTGAAACTGGACAGCCAAGGCCGAACACTTCCTTTAGGACTATATACAAGCTGGAAGTCCATGTGATCTAGGCACTACTTAAAAAGTCTCTTCAGACCTGAATCAGCCACTGCTTTGCAGAAAACATTTTATGAACAGAAAGAGTAAATTATAGTTGCTTGACTTACTTGAACACCAGGAAGGAAACATATGCCATGTTGGATATATAAATTTCACCATATGTATATGTTTATCTCGCTTGTGCAAGTCAAAATAATGATGGACACCAACACAACGCCCATGTGGAACTGCCACCATTAATTTCATCCAACACACACAATTAATTCACTCTCTATCTATCTATCTAGGCCCTATTCTCCTTTAGAAATAGATTGCATGGCTACATACTTTTTTTCCTACAAAACATGAGTTAAAAACAGTTTAAAATAAAAATGCCGTGGGACACCACCACTAATTCTACTTTAACCGTTAATTTAGCAAAAGAATTTAGCTGGTATAGTGACACTAGTCAATGTTCTTGGGGACCACAGAGCTTTTTCCAGTTATTGTCTTACAGTACCAAGCCATGTTTTTACCCTAAAGTAACCATTAGTCTCTCACTTTAGAGTTGCACAGCGTGCCCCAGCCTGAATTCCTATTTCCCTGCACATCTAAAGCAAAGCACATTGCTCAGCAAAGGAAATCAGCACATTCTCTGGTTAAGTCAAATTTAAAAAACCTCATATGATACCTTTTTTATACAGAAAGTTTTCTATTTTTATGTCACTGTGTCAGTTACTACTACCCAAAGGGATAGAAGAACATACCCGCTGGAACATGCCAGGAATTACTTTTGTTAACTAGATGACAACTGCTTCCGCTCGTCTGAAAACTAACCAGGTCTTCCAGTGTGCATTTCTCAGTTCTGTATCAGGCTCGAGGTTATCACAGGTTCCCTTGGTGTTACGGTACAAGATCCTACTTTAATAAAAAAGAACACATTACGATTGCTACTTACAGACACACAGCGTTAGGAGTGCTAGAAACCTTAAGTATTTCTACTCAGGCAACTCTTGCTCAGGGAGTTTAAACAACTAGTAGGCATGAACAATTCTACAGAGAGGCCCAAAAACGACAAAGATAGGTAGATTTTAAAGAGTAATTTTATTCCGCAGTTTCAACGTTCAGTGTGTATTTCCATAGGATGCAGCATAAGCAGCAGAGACGGCTGAGAACAGAAAATCAATGTTTTTCGCTCATCATTTCTGTGTCTGTATAGTACAGCGACAAAGCCGTCTGACCCTTCCGCCCTTACTCTTGCTTAAGGTTACGTTCAGGTTACAGCCCGAGTGATTTTTCCGCAGCTGTTAACGCTAAATCCCAACCGTAAGCCCTGCAAGATTCAACCGCGCGGCTCGTTCATCATCCACCGCCCCGGTACTGCGCCCAAATACCGCCAAGTCCTGCGGGGGTCCTTGGCGGACCCCGCACACCCCGCAGCGCCCACGCCGGGCGGGCAGGGCCGGCACCTTCCCCCCGCACCCGCGGCCTCCACGTGGCCGCACCGGAGCGAGCGAGCGAGCCCGCCAGGGCCGGGGCGCGCCCAAAGCCGCGCTCCCGGCAGGAACTATGCCAGAGGGAAGTGGGAGAACGGGCAGCTCCGTGCGGCTCGAACCCGCCGGGCCACGGGGGCCCGCCGCCGCACCCCTCTC